>CM052149.1:6570060-6666189 GCA_028455555.1 Augochlorella aurata
GCGTTGCCGTAATAACACCGCAAACGTGTCACTGGGTTGCTCGCTTAAATACGCGAGACGCGTAACACCGGGCCAATTACCTCATTAACTGTAATCATATTGTCGGCAGGTGAAGACCGCGAAACAGTCCATTATAATACGTAATTGTTGTGTTTCTCGTTCATGAGTGGCTTTCGAAATCTTCTTAGCGTTTAAATGGACCGTAAAAACAGTTGGGCAAGTTTGAACGTGAACCGAGAATCGCCGGCGTGAAACACTGTGCAAATGAACGTTCCGATTATCAGAGTTAATGCTCGGACCCGTTTACTGTCGCTTCAACGCGGCTTTTAAATTCCCACGGTATTTAAAAGCGCGACGCGATAAAATCGACGCCAGATAAACGATGATTCACCGTCCGACTGTATGTTTTACGCGTTTGCATCTTTAATCTACCTAAGGAAACGCGAGATATTCGTAATAAAACTGCAAATTTTATGCGTTCATGGCGCAATGATCGCGTGAGAAACAAAATTGTGGAGAGATTCGAAGAATCTAAGAATGTTGTTACGCTGCAAGTTAAAATTACTGAAACGAGACATTCGTGCAGTGAAAATCTGCGAACTATTTATAACCGATGACAATTGCAGACGTTCTCTTTAACACGTATTTTCTAAGGAACACTTTGTAACGTAGCATCAGTATAGAGAATAGCACGATATACAGGAATACACTATAATAATATTATAGTTACATATTATATACTATAATATTCTTGCACTAAAAATTCCTCATGTTAATAACGTGATTATTGTGAACATGTCACGTGCGGTCCCACGATGAGAAAAATGTAGGATGAAAATGTTACATTATTCAAAAATGCAAAGAAGCAAAAAATGAAACGCATGCTTTTACCGAAGTGACGTAATTGGTCAGTCGATACCGACAGCAATCGAAGCACATAACCATGTAAAACATTTCCCAGTAACCATAAAAAAATGAATATATTTCCTGTCATTAGCAACAAACGAATCCACTCGAAACAACCATGTCGCGTTGTTCGCATAATGCAAAGGTGCGTGTAATATGTCGAAAATTTTTTTTAAGAAAAACAACCTGATAAGAGAGAAATACCGTCTCGGTAAAAATAATCGTTTCTGATCCAAAAGAAGAAGGAGACCGCGGATTGGAATTTCGAAAGTGTTTCGCATATCAAAACACCTTCGATTTCACGCGTCCTCTCGGCGAGGCGTAGTTCAAGTTCACCGGTGGGTTCCGCGGAATTCGCAATCAGCTGGTTTCGCATCGCGTCGCAAGGCGTCAGGCGCGCCGAATTCATTATCCGGGATGGCTAATCAGATTCGGATCGCGCGAAAAAAGGCAGTCGGCGAGGCGTTATCGGTGCCGCTGTCACGGTCTCCCGGGATAGCTATGCTAACACATCGTTCCCCGGGAGACCGGGAGGAAGAATCGGCTTTACTATTAGTAGAATGGCATGTGGCAAAGGGCAGCATGTTAAATGAAGGGAGATTAGGAACGCTGCACCTGTGCCTAGAAAGGGTGTACGCATAATCATACGTTAAATGCCTCTAATCCGATAAGAAATTGACTGACAAATCGCCATTCTCTCTACCATGGAACCTCACCCACACGGACGTAAAGCCGCGTGTAATTATTGGTTAACGTCCGAGTGATGGTACGAGTGAACGAGAGGCAAGGAAAGAGTGAGACAGACGGAGCGAGAGAGGCGGGAGAGAGAGAGAGAGAGAGAGAGAGGGAGAGTAGACTTTAATGTCAGGCGGTGCTTCGTCATTCCAGAGATACTCGGCACGCTTGCCGCGGGTATTAGCCTATCTTTTTACAATTAGCAAACAGAACTTCTCACGTATTCCCGATTTACATCTGTATTCGTGGCGCGCGCCTGTCTCCCTCTCGTTGGCCGTATGCGTTTTCTTTAATCGACACGTCGAATCCTTTCGCGGTGCTTCGACGAGGAAGATCTTGCCAACTCTCGCTTTCGTTGCCAACCATGCGAGGGGAGAACGGATTTTTCGGTAACGGAGATTGAACGCCGGGCTCGGAAATCTTCCTCGTTTATTGCTCGGAGGTCCTTGGAAAAGGAATTTACCTTGCATTCTTGTCTCCTTTTTGCGTTAGACGTATTTTTCGTAGAAAATTAGATTTAAATCTTAAATCGTTTGTGGATCAACCGTTTAACTTTGTGAATGAGAACTGCAACTTTGCAAGTGTTCGTAACGTCTGCAACTATTACAGTTAGGTTTTGCATAAAGATAGCTGGGAACAGTTAGAATAATACAGTTTTGTGGTAGTTATATTTTAAGCTTAGAGGTATCCGTGGTGCGAGTGAACTGGTTCTACGAGCAAAACGGAACTGGAATGATGGCCTCTCTTGATTTGGAATTCAAAGCGAAAGGACTTCCGAGTTAAACGAAGGTGGACAAGTTCGCAGGGAAAAGTCTCCTTCGGCTTCTGTCTGCAGAGACTTTCCACCATAAGTTACATAGATAGCTATCTGATGAATGCATACTGATGCAAGCTTTCGCTTTCCGGCAGTCATATCGTTAACTATGATAAATACCTAGAGGAAGAGTTTCCTGAATGAAACACGAAAATGACGATACAAAGTATAGCTTCCAGTATGTCATTATCCCGTTACCTAACTACTCAGCAGGTTTCCATACTCGGACTAATCGACACGTATGGATTAATTAATTTCTGTGTTCCCGTGTCAGTGTGACAGAAAAGGACGAATTTCCTGATTCGATGTTTATGGAAAGGAAAGTGAAGTATACTGCTAACAGGTTCTCAACGTGAATTTTGTTCGCTTATGGCAAAAATGTGCAAATCAACTGTGAAACAGTAAAACCTAAAGAATTTTAAAATACCGTTGTATCATTTTCAACCCATTAAAACTACTAATGCAGACACATTTTACGTTGCATAAAAATCCGCAGGAGTAATAATTATTCTAGAAAAAAGGAAGTGTCCCCCAGGTGTTCTAGCAAACATTTTCCAAAAATTCGGTGACCACGAAATACTGCAGAGGGATGAAACGATTAATTCCAAAGTAAAATCTAAAACGAGCGGCAATTGAAATTCCGTGCTGTTGCCGAAGAAGCGTTGAAGAAGTATCGCTTAGGATCAGTGGAAATAGAGTATTTATAACGCTAATCCCTACCTGTATCCCCAAGTAGAGCCACTCGCCGACCAGTAGCCAGCCGAAGGCGTTCTTCCCACTACTTCACCACTAGTCCACAGAACCAACTATGCTAGTCACCTACTTCCGTTCACGTGTGCGCGAAATCCCACGGAAACACTCTGTGCTCGTCCACGTGTTCGTTTCGGTAGCCTCGAAACGTCTCGCCGGATCCGGCGACGGTGTGCGCAGGTCGCGTCCACGAATCCTGGGCAAGGACAACGCGTTTGCTACCGAGCTGTCACGGCGAACGCGTTCGCGCGACCCATCGATCTAATGAACGGCCGGTTCCGCTAGTTCGGAGCTATTGGCCCCGAGTTGGAGGGGGGATGGGATTCGAGACGAATCGAGGTCGAAACTATGCCGCGGATTCGGGCGGCGCCGATCGCGGGGGTGGCCACCTGCGACAGTCCTCGGGCCGGTCGGCTCCTCCGATTGCTCCTGCGCGCGGAATCCGCGGATTACCTAGGAGCGTCCGGGCGACGTCCAAGGCAACAGCTTGACGAGACGTTGCTGCGGATCGTCGTGGAGTGATAATCGTCAGAGGGAGATCTCGCGATGGCTCGAGCCTATGGTCTCGGGAGAACTGACAGTGGCCTCCGCTCACCGGAGTAAGGTACACCCTACTACCTCACAACTACAACTGCTAGTGCTCCTGCTACCACTACTAACCCGACTACTAATACTACTACTATTGCCCGGGATCACTCTCTCCCTCTTTCATCCTGTCTCCGTTGATCCCGCTCCGTCCGTTCCCCGTTCCTCTCGCTCGCTCCCAGTACGCCGGTTGCCGATCTGACGCGCGGCCCTCTTTCCTCGTTCATCTTTTCTCTTCTCATGCTAGCCCGAACCCCTGCCAATCCACCTTCATTTTCTCCGGCGGCTCTCGTTGCGCCGGGCACCCGACTGACTGAACGTCCTTACCATATGTGAAAGGCGCACCCACATGGACTCCCTGGCCTCGTTGCTCGTGTTTATGATTCCGCTGCGGATCCCCGGCTGCGTGGACGCCGCGCCGAGCTACGCCGCGCCGCTAACACGCGCGTACACCCGTTTTCCACCGCGATACCGGCCCGGATCGCGCGAAGGGATGTCCGCGATCATCGCGTTCTTCTTAGGGTACGGTTAAACTGTATGCTTTCATTGTTTGCGTTGACTGTCATAGGAATTGTCGACGCAAGAACCATCGACGACAATTCTTCGGTAACTAATTTGACCGATGACAGACTTCATCGACACTGGAAGGCACCGGCATCGATCTTGATCGATACCTCTAAATAAGATACTCTCATTTCTTATTTAAAAATTATTGACTTCTCAATTCAAGTACACGTTATAATAAAAATGTCAAAGGGTCTCAAGAAAGTTTACTTTTAGAACTCGGTAGGTTCCATAGTAAAAGAATGTCCGTTAATCCCTTAGGAAAGAATCTTGAAAATCGGATTATTTGAGGTCGGTAAGTAGACACGATTCTGTGAGAACGGCATCCCGAAGAGTGGACGCAATTGCAGCAGGGTTGATTGCCGACGATTGCTATTTTATAATAATAAGCGCGATCGCAAGTGTTTCGTGGGATGCCCGAGCAGAAAACCAGCCGCGAACTGCAATTTAGTTGGAACACAGCGATTAGACTCGGGAAACGACACCTCGGCTTCATTCTCGGACAGGTTGTAGTAAGCTTTTGCTTTCCTTTGACGCGCGGCTCGCGGTGAGGACGAGAACGAAGTGCAATGCTCCGTTGAACGTCTTAACCGGTTGCCTTGGAAAAGCTACAGAATAATGGCCACTCAAGATACTGCGCGATTACCGCTCGACTGTCACACCCTCATATTCTTTCGACTTCTAGGCGTGCCGTGCCGTTTGTAGTATCTTTTGTTCTAAGCTCCGGTTCGGTGTAAAATCGACGCTGATTCTAGAACAACGCCGACCTATTCTGGAAACGCTGTAAATCTGTTCGACGTGCGGCTCTTCAGACAGCAAAATATGAACTGCAAGGATTCTTTGATTAATAGTAAGTTGAAAGCAATGTATTGCAAGGTACAGTCTAGTACCAACTGCTTCTATTACTTTTATTAGTACTCGTGCTGTTTATCAGTGATCACTGCAGTCAGTTAGTTTATCGCAACGATTAGACAAGGACTTTGCGCATCTGCGGCTAACGTAGCTAAGTGAAATACATATCAACGAAGAAATATATTTTATATTATAAACAAGAAATATATTTTTCTTGATCTTCAGCTGCGATCACAGACTAGCGATAATTTCAAATATCCTGTTGATCACCTTTCTTATTCGGTAAATTATGCATGAAGTCTCCGCCGCAAGTCTGACTCGTTATAGTACAAGGAGTTAAGAGCCAAACGCTATATTCGAACAATAGAGCGATCGACTGCGCGAGTCCTGAGAGCGTGGAGATCGCAGAAAAACCGGGGTTCGTCGATCAATGCAAATCGATTCCCCGCGGCTGGAAGATAGCAGTATCACCAGCATCGTCGTCGTCGTGACACGAAACTCATTCGTCAAGGGAGCGGAATAGAAGAGACCAACCACTGCGTGGCGATCTGATGGCGCACGCGAAACGACAGAGCCAGTCCAGTTCTGCGTAAAGAAACCAGGCTAACAAAGATAAATATTTCCTGATCGGCGTCCATTAAGACCGGCAACCTTGGTGTGTAGCCGGCCGCCGCGCGGCCACGAGGTAGATTTAGGTAGATCTTGCAAATGAGCCTCTACCGTGCACTTGCCATTTTGTTTCCTGGGTAATAAATATGCTCGAACTCTCTAGAGGGGTCGTAGAAGGGTTGGCCGAGGGGAACGATACAGCATCGTATTTTCTGCCCGTTCATGCGGAATCGGCATGTCGTAGATATCGTTCGCGACCTTCCTCTCTTTCTCTCTTTCCGGCACGGCCAGAGAGAGAGAGCCGAGTGTTGGGTTGGGTTGGGTTCGGTTAACGGTGTATCGGGGACCATGTCGGTGCTATTTCTTCGTTTGTCCACTAGCAAGGATGTCACGGCCTTTTACCACCGGACAGAAGAATAGGCCGAACTATTCGTGTATTTTCGGGACCCTGTTCTCTGGGGCACAGGTGCCCCGTTAGCACTTCCGTGTTGCACGCGACCGTTAGAGGATTATCGATTGTACCGTATGGTAGGGTGAGAATTGAAGTATGAAAATGACACAGTTTATTGGTGACATGGTCGCTAGAGCGAGGATGCCTCAAACTTGAATCCTTTGACGGAAGAAGAAGCCTGGTGTATCCACGAAGCATCTGTCGCGTGTTCTCACTTCCGATGTATCGTCGTTTAATGTTCTGATCACTAATTAATATTACCAGTGTGTCCTGACTTTTCATTTTTTAGTATAGTCTTTTTATTTAGCTTTTTTGGATGTATCACATGTGACATTTTTTCTCACATTCCAGATAGTGCGAAGACATCTTACGCACTCCTGTAAGTTGCCGAAGATGATCTTCTTCCCGAATTTATTGTAATCAATAAGTTGATTGAATATTTTCGAACTGTCATAACTGTCGTCTTACTACGCCATTGTAGTATTTAAAAAATGATGCTGCTTTGTATTGCCGACAGTTCTCTGATTTCAAATTTAGAACTTCCCATACATTATGCATCACCTTGTAAGTCTCGCAAGGCTCCTCTTATTGAATAGGCTGGCGGTGGTTCTGCAAGTATTAATGAAACATAATATAGAAATGATCCGAAACAAGTCAGCCTGCCGTTAATTCCCGCCAATTGACTTCCAGTTGTTGTAATTTACTGCAAGAACGTCGCCGATAAATACATAATTTCCCTACATTGCGCCCGCTTAAGGTATACTCATCAATTTAATACCAGACGTTATTATAATCCGCTCGGCCAGTCGGGGGACACGGCAACGGAATTAACAGTTGTCAGGCGATAAGCCGCACCTAAAACCAACTGGATTGAGACTGTGGTGACTCCAAGTGCTGGCTGCTCGACATGTCGTCGGACAAAGACGAGGTACCAGAACTGGTGACCACTTCGCTTTTCAAGTTGTTTTTCGAAGGTGTCACGTGTCGCATCTTTATCTACACGGCGACTACGATCTTCTGATGCGTTGGTGAATGATGCGATCGATAGACTGCGGATCTTCGCATGAATTATATTCCGATCTAAAAATTATTCATTATAAAAAGAAAATTAGACTCTATTAGACCCTGTTAATTGATACGTTAGGACAGATTTCTTGGATTTGGTACTTTCCACATTTATAGCGCCGGAAAAGGCAGTGCCTGCAAATTACTGCGAAGCAAACACGTGACGTCTAAATGCCCTAACTTGCAGAAGACTCCTAGAAGACTTCGTTAAGCAGTAATGCTATGACAGAGTTAAGACAAAAAAAGTTCGGTCCCACAAAAGTTCAACGTTACTTCATTTCAAAACTGCCAATTCATTTCCACCAGAAATCCAGCACACGTAAAGCAAGAATAAGGTTACTCGTCCACAACTTTAGCTAAGACAGATACGGGGGACTGGCGTCGCCGATAGAGCAACACTCACCCCGAAAGCGTTAATATTTACCGCGCACTGTCGCCTAAAAAACGGGTGCTCCAAACGACTTCGTCGATTACATAAGAACGCAAGAAAACTTGGTTGCCTCGAAGCCATTCGTAGCGGTGGGTCTCGGGCGTTATAAACTAAATAAATAACGCCCAACACCTGGTCTCATCGTATCTGCGTACATGTCGCAGGGGAGATTAATAAATCGCTCCCTTCTCTGTTCTGTTCTCTCGCCGACGCGTGCTGTTCGCGCAAAAATCTAGGTAAGCCCATTTGCCGTAGGACCGCGTAAATCACCGTCATTGTCTTGTTGCTTTATTGCCGGTGGTGGCTCTGTCGGACCCCTCCGCGTGCCCGATCGGGCCCCGCTCCTGCCCCATCCTCACCTTTTCCAGCTGGGTCCGCTGCTGGTGCTGCTGCTGCGGCTGCGGCTGCCGCTGCTTTTGCTTCTTCTTCCTCCTCCTCATCCTTCTCCTCCTCGTCCTCCTCCTCTTCTTCTTCTTAGTCGTCTTCTTCTTCTTCTTCTTCTTCTTCGTCTTCTTCTGCTTCTTCTTCTTCTCGGCTACCATCGCGGCCGGCTACGCTCCCTCGCGCGCACGTACACAAGGGGCAAACGAGGCGTTAGCTTAAGTTAATTCAACCGACTGACTCGCCTCCCAGGTTGTGAATCGCCGCACCGCGCCGGCCGGAAGTGCACGGATCGTTTCTGTGTTACTTGAACGCAGAAGAAACGCCAGGAACGGAGTCGCCGGCTCTCCCGCGGTCATTACCGCTGGAGACGCGCACCATCAACAGATGGCAAAGGCGAACTAGCTACCCGGCCCGTTCTCGTTCGAACAGAGGCCACACGAAATTTTGTTCACCGCCTGCTAACGAAGAAATCGGGGATTGCTGGAATTCTATACTGTTCAGTTTCAACTTTATATGGGCTACCAGAGAATTTTCAGTAGCTAAAATGTTTACGGGACTGACATTCTTTCAAAGTTCATTACGTGATGCACGAGTTTCGGGTATCAATCGATAATTTTTAATTCGATTAAACGATCGATGGGAACGATTAGATATCAATCGTGAAAAATTCGATAATCAAATTAATCGACTGATAAATTTTATCGTCGATCGTTCGTTAAAGGTATTAATTAATTTTGCAATGGAATTGGAAGAATAATTTGATGGAATCGTACGTATACTTTAGTCGTTAATCGTGACAAACAATAGAAAGAAATTTAATCGTTAAGTACGATTAACGATTAACAGTAATATTTCAATCATTAATTGCGATTAACTGTTGACAGCAATATTGCGATCGTTAATTGCGATTAATGGTTATGTCAAGGTTGATTAAAACGAATGTAATTGTTAATTACGACTAACAATTAACAGTAATAATTCAATAGTCGTCGATTGATTCGTTGCTCAACCCCGTCTGCAGTATAGTAATCATTCTCCGGGCATAAATTGTAAGAGCAGCGAAAGTCCGCGAGAAAAGTGAAGTAGTGTTCGAATTTATCTTCGCGAGGCTGCGGCGAGTAACGCGCCGCAACTTCTGCGAATCGGCGTATAATTCTAATCCCAGCACGAATCAAATTCGAGGGATGGCTGCCGCATAATTTTTGCAACATCCGGTCGGCGGGCCGGGCATCCTCCGACTAATCCCCACGGCGACAAATCTCGAATGACGTTCTACTCGGTGCCACCGCGGTGGTAAATGCCGCCGCAATAAAATTAGGCTACCACGTATAATGTGTCCCGATGCTCGCCGTGATTTCTCATCCTCCCGCGAATTATCTCTGGCAATTCTCGACTACGCGCGACACATTAGTCATATTTCCTGGGGAAGGAGGGGGAGGTATCTGACTTATATTCATCCGCGTAATCCTTTTCATACGATCAAAGATCGCCAACCGTGTCCCGTTCACGGTGGTATCTAGCAGCAACGTGAAAAATCTTTGGCAACGACAGCCTTTTGACACTTTGTTTACTGGTTAGTATAATAATTATTTCCAACGTTGTATCGTTTTATATTTTGTACGAATCGACTACGATTGTTACGTCGCGAATAAATACGTTCCAATTATCGATAGCTGATTTGAGAAAATTCTCCGGGTGCAATTTATTAAGGCAATTGCTCTGCATTCTTCGTTCGAAATTGTTGCACCTGTCTCCCCTCATCCGGTACAATCCCATTGTTACCTTCCGACGTATTCAGGTAATCGCGAAGTATTCGAAGAGAAAGGGAAAGAAGTTCGAGGACGATGAAATTCTCAAAGGAAAAGGGAAATTGTTCGCCTCCTCACAGCTCAAGCACGCGTAGCGCATTCAACGAGTCAAGAACGTATTATACTTAATATACAAACAACCTACTCGTCGGCCCACCTATCTACGTAGGTAGATACCTGTACAGCGCGAACTATCAGAAGCAAACCACCTTAACTTCTTCTATTTGTCTGGTACGAAAAATATGTTATGACAGGGATTGATTGGTTCCAGTCGATGATCGAAATTTTTAACGCAAGTACTTACTTCCTGTAACGTGGCACAAGCTTACTTCATCACTTGTTGTGCATACCTAACACATATAAAAACGAAATATCTTCACGTTTCGAGGAATCTACAAAAGCGAATACAAAATCAAATTTCACAAATCTGAAAGCTGAATCTGCCAAATATTTAATAATAATTTATACACTTGATTTTCAAGTTAACCCTCTGAGGTTATGCTAAATTTTCCTCTACAGTGGATTATTAATTCATGCAAACAGAAATGTGATTCGCGAAAATATATATTTATTGAAGTTGGTGATGGTGATTATTTTTTAAAGATTATTAATTTATACATAAACTATGACTGAGAATTTACCACTAGAAAATGAGAAATTCGATGACACCTTTAGGGTGCTGGATGATGATAGCCTATTAAAAGGTTTTTGAGACTCAAAATCGAAGACTCTCTCGATCGATGTTTCGAGTAATGTGAGCTTGCGGAAATGTAAATGTAATTTGTTCGTGGCGTGCCACCCTGTATGTAGAATCGAAGCTGGCGTGATATCACGACATCGGGATGCAGATGTTTAAACCTACGAGAGCATAAGTTGGTAGGAGGAAGACATGCCGGTACCCGCGCTTAAACTATACTCGTTACACGCCGTTATTAATGGTCGATGTTTCACGCTAGACTTGCACGTATTCACCGGTATTCACGTGTCGCTCTAATCTGCGAACGCCCACGAGAGAAACGTTTTATTCAACCGACGAATATCGGACGACCTAGAAGAGTCAATTAACGGGGCCGAGGAGTCGTAATTCTCACCCCCGACGCGTCCGTCCATTGCGGATCACCCACGCTGTCTACCGGAAGTGAAATTGCATTTTTTCAAAACTCTCGACCATTTTTCTATTTCGGCTTTCAATGACGCAATCGATCATTTGTAGGCGGATGCAAATAGCTCCTAACAGAAAACAGTGTTGGGCAAACGTCGTTCGATTGACAAATAATGGATAAAATTTGTATTTGTTATTCGTGAATGACGAATAATTACATTTATTTGAGAAAAAGTTCATTCGAGTAAGAATCGAATTTTTATTCGTTATTCGCGAATGAAAAATAACTATTTGTGCACCTGAAGAAATAGTAAATGGAACAGAAGTGCCACGATTCTTTGATTGTCACGTTTACATATCTTCATCTCACTTGCACACCATGCTAACAAAGATTTGCTGAACTCAAAGTCCATCGATATCTCTACCTATACCGATATTATACACAGTGTCCCACCTGACTCTGTCAATTTTAATTATTCCCTTAAGCGCATTGTCACTGGTTTTTGTAGTTCTTAACTTAATTTTGCAGGTGTGCAAAATTAAAAGTTTTCCAAATTTTGAAAAATCCTTCAAGATTTCTTTGTACATCGTTAAAATCCATGGCATATTCAAATTTCATTAAAATCTAAAATAGTACTCCAAAAGATAACATTATATAACATTATAATTGAGTGAAATTATTTTGATTCACAAAAACAAATAACATTTTATTTACAAATAAATCATTCGCAAGATGGAATGCCACGTTTTATTTCGTGCCACTGTATAGCTAGCATGCGCGACGTGCGGTATGTGCGATATAACTTTCTGATATTTTTATTCTTGAAACTTACAAAGTTGTTGTCGTCTGATCTTGTCAGGTGAACATTCCAAACAACTTTGTATATACAATCTTAAAAAATTCGCTGAAGTCGCTATATTGCAAGGTTTATTTTGATGTTATGAGATACGTTAAAATCAGGTCACTGCTTGAGCTTGTACTTGAATATGACACACTGAGGAGTACAAATCTTCGCGACGTTATATCTGATCGATTTGTTAAGCAAATAGTAGATCACCTTTCGTTCTTTCAAAACAAGATAAGTCAGTCTTCTTCGCGTCCCGACAATCAATGCCACGTTCTCTTGCGAAGCGAGCACCTTTTTGCTAATTAACAACAGATTTCCATAGTACAGGTATTTGTCTACTTTTTTCCGGAAAACTCGTATTCTGTTTACCTTATATAAAAATCGCTGTGAACAATATTTTCCGAGCATCCCGCGATAGATTACATCGTTCAAATATTTCTCAATCATTTTGCTGATACTGCATTTGTACGGCATATTTTCAAAATTTCTCATAAACGTAACCTGTGTAAGCTAACTGTGACAAAATTCAGTTGTAAATGTTCACTTATACCTTTTAATTAAATGAATTTTCAATCATACTTTTACGATTATTATTGCAAAGTTATATAATGGCTTAAAATATAACTCAGTCAATCGTCCATAAATTGAGAAAATGTATAATTACATGTACGATATTGTAGAAACATCTGGGTCTGAACAAGTGTTAATATAATTCGCATTATTTCACAAAATTTCGTAGAGCTGTCCTCGATCTCTTTGCCTTATTTACCTCGTTCGCCGTAATTTCGAACATGCTGAATGCTTTCAAGGACGATTACGTGGCATAACAAATTCTCTTCCGTATTACGCGAAACTCTACTGTGCAGAACATGTACGTGATACACGTAATCCAATTTTGTCCCAGTTAAGGATAACGTTATTGTAAAATACCTGATTATATCTTTCGAGTATATTTTCTCTGCCCTAATTCTGCGTTTACACTGAAATGTTCCTTCATTGTGCAATAGACAAATGTAACTGCTTGATCTAGATGAACTTTTATTGTTTCGTTCCATTTTCGACACCACGAAGTAAAATTCACTTTTAATTACAGAGTCTAAAGTTTAATTACGTTAGTTTATTCCATTCTTAAAATAAACATAAAGAGGATTCATATCCTTCATTAATATGCAACGATGACCATAAGAAAAGTATGTATTTATCACTGGTTGCCTATAATGACTATCACTTATGCGCGATACCGCTAGGAAGGATAAAAACAAATTAGCATTATTCGTGTTCGACAAGTATGTAAATAATGCTCTCGATGATCAAGTTAATATTTAAAGACACAAGAGAGCAGGAAGATTACCGGAGTCTAGCAAGGTCGTCGGAAGAACCCGGCAATGTTCCGCAATGCGAAATGTTCAATAATTCAATTATTATCCCATCCGTGACAACCATAACGCAATAAAATGATCGGAACCAGTGACAATGACATGTGCAGGATAGCGTTAACGAGCATCTTTTATTCATATGCAACACACTGATTAACATTTAAATAAACTACGACGCTGGAAATAATCACCGATAGATGATTTCATTTCCTGCATGTTAAGGTTATATGTAAGAAAACCGAAGTAAAAAGCTGTCTATCATTTTTCTTTATCTGTAATAAATAATTGTATCTGCATGATTAATCGATTATTGTTGATGTTTGCGTGCATAAATGATTATTTGATAGATTTTAGTATTTATAGGATTTGCAGTGCAGCAAAATACAAGAAACTACTATTATTTGTTCAAACTGATATTTTTGTTCAATTTTCGCATTAAAAAATGTTGTTGCTGATGATACAAATATTTCTTACTCTGGTTTTTCCAAGCGAAAATTATATGATATCAAAGTAGAAATTAATTTGATTAAGAAGTAGAAAAGATCCAAATAGGTCTAGAATGTGATCTAGCAGAAAGTTAAAAAAGAACAATGGTCTGTTAAAAGGATGCAACGAAAATATAAAATGTGGCAAATATGTAGGCTAATAAGGTGTCTTTAATCGTTAACTCAATATGGGCTACGTCAAAGTACATAATATTCGCGGTACATGTTGGTACATATGAGCCACCATCGCTATTTACTCTTTTAATCCGCGATTCCGCTGCAATATAGCAAACGCATGTTATTTCGTCTTATTTTCGTTCAGATTTGCGAAGCGTTCATGATTTTCAGAATGTCGCAACTAAATACCTGCTACTTACCAATCATGGATATGCAGGTATCCATTAATAACACGCGTTTGCCATCCTGTAGCAGAATCACGCACAAAACGAGTAAACACGCACTGTTCATGCCTCACATCAGCACGAACATTATGTGTAATCTTTGTCTTGTCCCGTATTAAACCAAGAGAAAGTATATCGGTGTAATGATTTATCATATTACATATTTTTATTACAACTGCAGGTGATCACGTTAATTTCCAATTATTTTAAGAAAAATCGTCTAGAACCCATCTTGCGTTCAATATACAGCAACAATGCAATTAACTTTGATTAATATTCACGTTTTCTTATCTCTTGAAGATGCGTGTCACGTGTTCACCTAGAGATACGTATTGTAGTTACAATATTTTAATAGAACATTTAAAGACCTTTTGCGTAACATTTGCACATCTGAAGAAGTAAAATTGTATAATTCTTTACAATCTGAATCTAATAAAACTTGGATCGTTCCGTTTTATGTTATATGTAATATTAAGTAGAAATATCAATTAATGTTTGACATGTAACAAGATCTGAATAAATTTAATCTTCCGGTTTTTTAAGGAAAAATTTCGATTCTCCGTAGATTCGATGCACAGTCAGTAAAAAATGTCTCTATCAAATTGGACTTTCGTTATAATACGAGAACGTTACAGAATTGTAACTCTTATCACTTGACTCTGACGACCACCTGTGTGTCACTGGCGCCGTAATGGATTTGCACAATTGCCTCGGGTCACTACAATATTGTTTTTCATTTCTTCCTCGTTGCGTGACAGTCCGATGGAGTGGGCAGTTTTGTATATATTGGCAACAACTTGCGATCTATCTCATAACGCTAGTAAACCATCGTGATGGAGAAGTTGCGTTCGAATTCAACGAAATTGTAGTGCACAGTCTCGCAGACAAAAAGGAACTATACAACAATGTCGAAGTTATTCATCATAATATTCTGCTTAATCGCAAAGGCTACCGTCGACGCAGCAATATGTATGTTCAAACTTCCCCAAATCTTTCTGTAATGCAAATATCCTGAAATTATTCTCGTTCAACAATGTCGTTTATTTTGTAGGTGATGCTAAAATCGATCCCACCATCTTTAACAAAGTTTATCTACAAATTTACAAAGGGTAAATCGACTAAAAGTATCTGACGCTTTTTGATCCCTTCATTTTGATTATTATTCACATATTTCTTGCGATAAATTATTTAACCCTTACGCACCATTCGGATCATCACTTTTGTTTAGAATTATACATTCGCAAATCCTGTAGCTAAAAATCTCTATTTTGACATGAACATTTGCTCGTACAATTTTTCTCGTATTCTCGATAGACAAATTTTATTAATTATTAACATTGTTTTTGTTACAGTAACAGTTCTTCCTACACGTTCAGTAGAACCCTTGCGACGAACCCAGAGACCATTGCGAAGGACATAGTCCCCGGCATTCAGACCATTCTTTTCGTTCATGGATTCATGGAAGATCCAACTTCTGAAAATGTTTTGGTTGTACCCAAAGGTACCGGCAATCGTAAAGTAAAAATCGGTGTAGAAACGAAGATTTCAAGTTTCTCATTTTGTGTTGACAGCGTATTTGGATAGAGGAGGCGTTAACGTGATCGTAGTCGATTGGGGAGATGTATCGCTTGACATCAATTACTTCCACGTTAGCGGTCAAGTACCTCACGTAGGAAAACTAGTCGCTGAATCTATGGAAAAGCTCGCCAACGTGATCGATTTGAAGACGTTGCACGTGATTGGACATTCTTTGGGCTCCCACGTTACTAGCTACATTAGTAAATTTATGAACGTTACTCTGAGTCGGATAACAGGTACGTGACAATTTAGTTTCGCAAGAATTGTATCTCCTACTGTTCCTACAAATTATACAGGGTGTCACTTTTATTCCTCATAAAAAAAACATGAGAAAAATATAAGATAATTTCTTTTTGTTTGGGATTATCATAAGTTAAAGCCTATTAGTAGGTGTTTTATTTAATGAATTCAGAATGATATTTAAAATTGAATATGAAGTGACAACAATGGTGCAAATGGTTAAATGAAATAACAATTAAATAAAATAATAATTTCATAAAATTATAGCTTGAAAATTAAGAAGATGAGTCTAAAAATGATTTCTTCAAAATCAAAATCAAAGTAAGATTATGACGAACAGTACCAACAATGAGTACAATTGACAGAGAAATTGTCGGTTGCAGGATTAGATCCAGCGTTCCCCCTGTTCTATCCTTCCCCGTGCAGCGTTAAGAAAACCGACGCAGAAATTGTCGTTATCCTTCACACGGATGCTGGCTTTTACGGTACGCCTATCGACACGGGAACCGTCGATTTTTATGCGAACAAGGGAGTCAGTCCTCAACCAGGGTGCCCTATAATCATTGGCGGAGGTAAATCATAATACGCGTCGTTAACACATTCAAGTTTCCTCGGGGATAAAATGTAGCGAATTTTAATGAACGCCGAGCACGCCACTTACTACTTGACAACCAGTCATCTATGTAATTCATAAAGCATTAGCTTAAGATATTTGAACGGAATCGCAGATTATTATTGGTCGCCACTTGACGGCGGTTTTCAAAGTATCACAATATATTGTACATTTTTGTCGAGAGCTATGTAATGCTCAATTACAATATTAGGTACCCCAGAATCATTATTAAATCTTGAATCAGAATTATCGCCTCGGATGCGAAGTATTTTGCGTAATAAATATTCGATTCGTCATCTTTTTGCAACGCTGTTTGAGCACATGCGTTCACCGAGAAAAATTATTATTTCAGTTCCTCGATACGTATGCACGGTTTCCATGGGGAACGAGGGAGCGTTAAAATGTTTAATAAACGAGGAAACGAAAGTTGACTTTACAATTTATAACATTTGAATGTGGCGATTACGTTCAGAAATATTTTATTCGCAGTATAACATAGTAGAACTGAAATTAAATTAATGAGATGAAATGTTTTTATTCAAAGATATCTGCAGCCATCACAGATCCACCTCGTACTTCGCAGAGGCAGTGAAAAATCCCAAGGCGTTTCCATCGCGTAGGTGTATCGACAGGTTCAAAGATGATGAGATGGTATACCTCAATGATTCCACGCCAAAGAACTTGTAAGTTTCAAATAGCAGTTACTAGAGCGTGAGGCATTATGCGAACCTCTATTTGCATAGTTCCATGCACTATTTCCAAGCTACAGAAATGATCAAACTAAGAATGAAACTATTTTCCTGTCCATTCTTGACTATGATCTATTAATAAGAATTAATATGATCTATTAATAAGAATTAATATGATCTATTAATAAGAATTAATATGCTGTATTCTTTCAGACACGGTATTTACTGTTTCGAAACATACAAGCAATCGCCATTCGGCCAACGGTCATAATTTCTACACTGAGATGCGAAAAGGCTCATAAGTGAGTGCAGTAGACGTTATAAGAACATAACAAAAGAAAAGTCTTCTAACTATACAGAGTGCGGCCGAATAACATGTACAAGCGAACACGAGGTGGTTCCTTATGAAAAACTAAGAGCAAAATATAGAATAAAATTTTGTCATTTAAGGCTTAGTGTATAAGGCCTAGTTTTCGAAAAAATCGAGTTTGAAGATCCGATGCGTACATATGCTGTCACGCCTAAGTTACGGTACAAACGCCTAAGTGTCCGCTTGTACGTGTTATTCGGCCACACCCTGTATATTGAAATAATTCTAAAATCGATTTTAATCATTACAAAGTCTCCATCGAAGACAATTATTTTATGTTCATTATTACCAGAATGTCAAGCATTGTCAACACGCATTCAGCCACGTACGTCCTCGCCATTGTCAACCAAATCGTTTCCTGCCACCCAAAGTCACAAATGGTGCTTCCGTTGAGAAATTGTGCAAACGTCTGAGAGGAGCTAACTTGGTAAAGTGACGCACTATTGAACGATTATAATTTCATTTCCAACGAGCGTTGTTATGAATAATTAATGTAGAATCAGGACGTTCGCGGCGCATTCTGTCGCGAAAACATAGTTATAGGCTTCCGGGCTAAGAATACTTCCACCCCTATTACTTTTATTTTCCGATTTGCACACGTTTGCGCCTGCTACTTTATCATAGTGCATACCATTTTTAAAAATAGCAAGACAACAATTTTAATAAATAATTTTCTCCTTGACGTATCGAAGAGAAAATATTGTAATTGTTAAATAATTTTATTAAATATATTAAATTAAATATATAAAATAATTTTATTTAATATATTAAAATATCGTATATTGTTAATCATTAGAATGTGATTCACACTTTCACATCATATACAAATTTTCAAAATACCAAATAGGAAGTAACATATTTATTTCATATGCATTACAAGAAATATTGTATTCAATAAAAAATATATATCCCTCTTACCTTAGTTCTCATCGAATTATCATAATCTACTGGCAGTTTTCCAATAGTCCTTTTAAAATCGAAGATCAACAGTTGAGAATTTTTTATGTAAAATTTTTCGAAAACTACAATAATCTCATCCATAATCCATCAGATTATTTAGATTAATATAACGTAGCAAATTCTTTTCAAATTGTTGTTTAAATTAAAAATATTGAACTTTTCATGTTTGACACAGTTGACTCGTTGAAAATACTGTTAGGTATAAAAATAGAAATGCAGATAAAGCACTGTTTGTACGCTGAAATACAAAATTGGAAAACCTAAAGATGTTCGGAACAGTCCGAAAACTTTTCATTCACTCCACTCGATTCAATCGATCCTGCAAACATGTCAGCTTCCACTGAGCTTGGCATACCATTCCCAAGGAAATGTTACGGGCAAGAAGGATAGTTTCGGTAAGGAATGCAAGGCGTCCTCTTCACATTCAACCGGACGTTCGTCTCGGATTTAGTATCATTGGCGGCAAATTAAACGGCAGTTCTCAAAGCGACCGGACGGAATTAAAAGCTACGCGGGCCTTGCACACGCAAACGAATTCTAATCGAACCAATTAAATTCGCCGAACGACTGTGTTCGATTGGTTTTGTGGTCGGCTTTGTTCAAACGTCCTCACCAACTCCACCTAATTTCCGTTGTTCCGAGCTCCGCTCAATTGTTGAGAGAATTCGCGTGCTGAGATAGTTTTTCTACAATTCGGTTATAAATTATAATACTTGTAGAATAGAGATATTATAATGATCATTTTAGTCCACTCCATTTTTTTGCATCAAAATTTACGGCGTTCTTACAGATATTCACGTTCGCAATCCTAATTTGCTTTCGTATAACGTCGAGGAGTGCACGAGAGCTTACAAGTATTTTTACAAACTGTTTGTTAATGTCGAATGCTAGAAGAGAAATCGATAAGGCTACAGTGAGTCAGTTAGCAGAAACTCAGACAAAAATCTGTTAAATATCAGGAACGTTCATTGGAGAAAGTCGACCTTAACAATAGTGAAACTTTACATAATCAATTCTTGTTTCGATATCTGCGCAGCGTTCAGAAAGAACTGTCAATAGCGCAAACGTTAGACCCTGACTACTCGTTACAGGAACCGACGACAGTGTAACGCGAACTGGAACGAATCCTAATTAGGCCGGTTAAATTAGCCTGAATGGCTGAGCTCATTAACCGAGACAGCACCTCGAACGACGTGAGAACCGCTATAACAGCTTGATCAATGAACAGAATTCGTGATTTATCTCCACAAGCAGAGTTTCTTGAACCACTGCAAATAATGGAGGCAGGTGGTATAAGTATGTTATAAGAATTAATAATGGCAGTTGA
This sequence comes from Augochlorella aurata, assembly GCA_028455555.1. Classification (NCBI taxonomy): domain Eukaryota; kingdom Metazoa; phylum Arthropoda; class Insecta; order Hymenoptera; family Halictidae; genus Augochlorella; species Augochlorella aurata. The sequence goes on from CM052149.1 coordinate 6,590,003, forward strand.
ACACATTTTCGAGCTTTTCTTAACTCGTTGAAAAGTATTCTTTCACGTATGTGTCGCTCACTTTGTTTACAGCAGAAATCAACGTTGTTCGTAATCGAATAAAATTATCTAAGTAAAGAACTTAATTCTTGTGTTAATAATTCTAACAGCTTGACCAATCCGTACCAATTCTGATAGTTCTACTCCAAAAACCGAACCATAATCAATAGACGTATCACTATTTCACAAGACCTCGGGAATTTATACCGATTCATCATGAGCATCGCCTATTCATCAAGACAGAAGGAACTGTTGATTTCGATGTATGCATTATTCTATTATAATAATTTTCATAAACAAATAATAGAGAAATTTACGATGGGGGTCTAGAGACATGAAAACATCAAAAGTTACGTAACAAAAAATTATCGAAACGAAGACATTTTCACGATAAGACTCTCGTTCTAAAGCACCGTGCAGCGCGTCGGAGCGCCGAGCCATTCATGCTGCGCTGAATCAGACGAAACAAATGCAATCGTTACGTATCCGGGGTACCCTACTTCCGCCAGCTAAACAAGAAACTCATATAGAATCGGTGCAGCGAGGACGGTGCACACAATACACGTCCATTTCCACCGGCACGGCGCGACGCGCGGCGTTGCAGTCGGAGCCGGAGTGTTGCGCGCGAGACGCTGCAACCGGTGCGCCTCTCCAGAGGGCATAATTCTTTGATCTCGATTTTTGTCCACTCCCACCCTGCCCTCCTCCTCCGCTACCCTGCCCTCGCCCCCCTCTTATGCAGTTGGTCAGCCGTTGCACATCGTGCGCCGCCCTCTCCCCGCACAGAAAATTCAAGACCGGTTAATCCAGATTAACTTTGAGCCGACGTGCATACGTTGGTGCGCGCGTGTACGGACGCGAAACGGCCGCACACGTGTCTACTCGGCTCGGCTATGTATGTTTGTAGCGGCGAGCGAGCCTCGATCGGGAGTAACGATCTTCCGCGATCAAAATGCAACGATACTTTCCCCCCGGAGCACTCGCCGGACCTGTCTTACCGCTGCACCGTACTCTTCTTCGCGCATAGGCATGATCGCGCGACCTATACGGTTCCATCGACTCCGAGAAAAATTGGTTATGGCACCGAGTTCTGGGTCATCCACACCTTACGGCTGTCCCGCGATCGGTACCATTTTCGGAGACCGATGGATCAATGTGGATCACAGTGAAATCACCGACGGGTTTCAGGACAAGCCTGAGGAATTCAGTGATAGCTGACTTGATCGACGACAGTTCCTTTTATTCACCTTTGGAACAAGAATGTTCTGTTATATTTTGGAAATTTGCGTATACTGTAAATTTATGAAGATCTACGATATATAACTTTCTTTGGAAAAATGTACATTTTCGTGTCGGAGTTCGTGGAAAACAACGCAATCTCCGTTCCATTAGTCTTCAGGACATCCTTCGTCCTTTCGCATAAGTTTAATGGAGAAAGAGAAAATCTTCTACTTTTGGCAAGCTTTTTAAATGAAGTGATTCGTATTGCCAATCTTTATCCCCTAGTAAATGATATTGAACAATATTAATGACATAATAGCTTTAATCAATTTAAATATTCTTCCTCAGCTGACGAAATTGTTCAGAAAAATGGTTCACCACAACGTCATCGATTTTATGTTTCCTCCTTGCACTTATAGAATGTTCAGAGAAAAATACACCCCGTTTTTGGAAATTGGATAATACGGATTTCGAAAGGAAAGTATAGTCGTAGAATAATTGGTGTAGCTATGAAAGAATTCCTTCACCGTACGATCGTTCTTAGAATAAATTATGTGCGAATTTATACTTCCGTAACAGTCGAGTCTTTTTTCAGTTACAGAGTGCGTCAAAAGATGATCACACCGAATCATAAGCACAAGTGGGAAGATTTCAGAACGGACGGGTCGTCCATGGCAACGTCGACCTGACCCTCGTTCGCGGCATTAATTCAATTGATTCGGATTCAAATTCGCGTTTAATACGCGAGTACCAAGCGTGTCTATCGCGTATAAAGTCGCTGTATAAGGTATCGTTCTCAATATTAATGATGGCAACGCATCGCCTGTAATGAACACATGCACAACCTGTCCCGCCCACGTGCGTACCCCGTTTTATACGCATGAAACGACATTATCCGAACAGTGCTGTATCAAGGGTTCGCCCAAGTTCCCAGGAAATTGGACTATTAGCTTCATTTTAATAATTGACGCATTACCTCAAATTTGTCTTGTTACCGTAAGCTTTATACGGCTCGAGTAACTCCTCTCCCCCCCCCCTCCTCCCTCTCAGGAAACATCTAATTACTAATAAATAGCGAAGCGAGGTGTACCCGGTGACTAAAAGACCAAAACGAGACAAACTAATTTCACTTCGCCGTCTTAATTTATGTAAAAACACTTCCGTCGCGATTTTCCGTTTGTAGCCGACAGCGGCCATCGGATTTACAACCGCGCTGCTATGAAATTGAAAAACGTTGTCTCCAGGCCATCCCATGATGCAGACTTTATTTATAGTTCATTGTCGGGTAATGCTGCAAATTATTCCACATTTTCTTCCGTTACAATTCTACAGCTCTCTGTCATGATGCATATGTCCGTTTTCTTGTAATCAGGCTACGGATGTTTGTGCAAATTATAATTTCTGGAAACTTCTGTTCAAATGCCCGTTTCTTATTCAGAATTATAAAATTTTTGAAAATACTGTCAAAATGGTAGAATAAATTATATTATTGGAGCAACTACTATTATAAACACTGTAACAAAATCGAAATAAATTGAGTCACTTTTACGAGACAATTCACACCGGTCAATTTTACTGCTCGGTATGTTTAATATTAGTAATTACATATAATTAATAAACTATTGAATTTTGTTTTTCTTGTTTCACTTTTATTACTTTTGTATTTCGTAGTATATATGGATAGTTTGTATTTGTTCTTACTTCCATTTTGCAAAAAATTCTCGAAAAATTATTTATTGTAATACGCATCTTCAAGTTTGATATTTAACAATTACATTTGTTATATACAAGATGATTCGCTCAACGTCGATATTCTCTTTTAATTGATACAATTCGCCCATGTTACTTTGGATACATTCAAATACTCTTCAAGGAAAAACATTTTCTATTAAAAGTCGAAGAAATGCATTTGCACAAAGATTCGCGGTCTGTCGTTGAAAAAATAGGACTTGGAATGAGCAAATTGATCTACTAGCTTACGGCGATTGCAATCTTTTTGCCCGTCGACTTCTCGATTTTGGCCGATTAAAAAGCTGTTTTCGACCACCGTGTTCACGATTACGGACGGGCATCGCGGACGTTTTTATCGAACGAAACGGTCTCTCGGGTGGCTGGCATGTCCAGGGGCTGGCAGTGGCCACCACCCACGATCGGGCTATCATAAAAATGTCAGCGTTTGATTCGAGCCGGCGACAAGAGAGCCGCCCGGGGCAGCCGTTAGTGCGGCGCACAGTGCTGCGCGAAACTTCTATTCAGCCTTTATTATTTCCACCTATTCGTAGATCGAGTTTCGCGTGCGCTGGCATAAGTGGCAGCATGGCAGTTTGTCCGCTGCCTTCGGGTGCCGAAACGTCTCTGCATAGAGCACTGATTTCAGCATTACGGTCGCGGATCTCTCGATGCCTCGGCCGTTTTACAGGCCGGCTGACACGCCGGAGATATCCGAACACTAAGAATCGCCGTTCGCGTACGACAACGTAATCTGCATAAGTAGTCATAAAATCAACGGGCGGGTAAAGTGACGGTGATTAAAATAAAGGTGCCTCTCCGATTAAATCAGCCCTCTTCATCAAACACGTGTACGGTCTCCCTCGGCTCGATCCTTGTCCGTCTTCCTCCCGCTGCCACCGCCGTCGCTGTCCTCCTCGGCAGCGAACCGGTCCAATGAGAAGGATCTCTATCGGCACCTGCACGGATCCACCTATGAATTGATATTTCACGTGGATGCGCGGACGCAATTGATTACGGGAAAAATCGATACACGGCCGAGAATTCTCCGGATACCGTCGACAAGCGTAAAGCTCGGCCCGCAAATCGCACGCTTATTTAAATCGGTGAAAATAGAGCACGGCGAATCGATTGGAATGCACTCTTCGGTTTCATTATCGGAGGGCGGTTCTATTGCCTACATTTATGGACTCGAATCGTCCGCGACTCGTCGATGGACTGCGGATCTTCGTGCGTTTATAGCTAGCGTTACCGAGTAGCGTCCAGTTATCAACGAGAGCTTTTATTTTCCAAGAGTCTTTCACGCTCCTCGTCGCGTGGCTGAATATCTGTCTTTAACACTTTCGTTGTCGCGTCAACCGTATGCGGGCGACGGAATTTTTTACACAGATATCAAACTTAATTGTCAGAATGCTAACTTCATTCTTAGAACGTAGGAATTTTAATCATTTGCAGCAGAAATGGGTAGGTAAAATGCGATTCTGTGAAGACTTCGAAAGAATTGAAGAATACACACTGCCGTATTGTTTTTGATACATGGACCTTATTAAATGAGAAAATACATTTTTAACTTACAGTTAACATGGAAACGTTTCATTTTGCATAAGGACCGTTGATCCATATTTTAGAGTATCTAAGGAATAGTTTTTTTGAAATAATAATAAAAATAATAATATATCACACTCCCCTATGGTGTCTTTATACATTAAGCTTATATAACTTTTTTAATTACCACGTTATTGCGGTTAAATCGACTGAATTATGCAAATAAATTCCTACTTTCTTTTGTATTTATTAATTATTACATCTTTTCATGCAATAAGCTCAAAAATATTATACTATAGCATCGTTTCCAAAGATACGTGATCCGAACACCGTTAGCACAAGCTTTTGTGAACACTGTAGAAGAATTAAGTAAATCAAGCTTCGTCATGGTCTACGAGGTCCAACGAGGGTAATAATTGCAGCAATAAATTTTGTCTCTTCTATCTATAACCGATAAAGAAATTGCCCCGATTCCGCGTAACTTTTATAGTCACTGGCTTAGCAATAAAAAGGTTTACGGAGACTTTTCCGGGATACTGCAAGTGTTTCCCGATCAGCAATAGATTTTCATTAACGACCAGCTCGTTCGGATCTTTATGATCCGTTTCGATCGGACCCAAGAACGATGGCCTGGCGTCATTGGCAACCGAATCCTCGTAAATACTAGTCCTAGCTGAAGGATATCGCGTTGCCCCGATTGCGAGAGGATCTGTCTTGGCGCGAACCATGAAACGACCCTCATTCTCATCCCCCTTCCCGTTGGCCGATAGTTAATGAACTTGAATGCGTTATCAGAAGGTTCGTCGCGTATCGGCCCCGGATGGAGGCACGGTCTCTATCGGTGCCCCGATTGTGCAATAATTCTCCGGCACATGCCCACCAGTCCGGGGTATCGAGTGTCGTCGTTCGGCTTGTATGTAGGTACATACGTTGTGTCCACCGTCGCCTTTCCCGCGTCCTTCGGAGGACGTGATTCGTTTCTGGTTACAGGGAAAAAAGTGGCCGCCTCCTTCTTCCGCAGCGAATGCGTTCTTGTGGCCGGAAAGGAAATCCGATCCCGGGGAATTATACACTACGGATTACAATGCCTGGACAGATACAGTTACGACGCGACGAATAGACTGACGATTCGAGACAACAACATTTCCGCGGGCATTCCTTCGTCCTAACGGTCGCCTACGTCAGGATGAAGACTGATAATGTGGACACCTGATTTCTGACTCTGGCAAAGGTACAAGGATTTGCTTGATCCAATGCTAAATCGAACGCGTTGATTATCACTAAGCCTAACAAGCACTAAATGTAACTGACCTGTATCGTTCATTTAACAATGACAGGGTACAATTTCTTTAGACATTTCTATTATAGTTCTATTATAATGCACGCTTGAATTAAGAAATCGATTCAATCGTCAAATTCGACCGGCAACCTCCCTGTGGTGCACATTGTGTACTTCCAATGCCCATGCTAAATTGTCATTTTCGTATGTCATTTTACAAATGTTAGAATTAATGAAAAATTTTCCTCGTCAACCAAAAAATAATCATAATACGAAGGAAATAAAAATGCTATTATACTTTTCTAACTTATACGTTTTCTATACACATCAACTTATAGACTGCATTGTATGATTTAGCTATACTAGATACACGTAATGTAATATAATATATAAAATATAATATATACATACAATGTATCGGTATCGGTAAATATAGCTAAATTATGTAACGCAGTTTATGATGCTAGTGAAATAATAAATTAGTGTAGCTTTTAGATACTATGATCATGATGGCATTTCATAAATTACAACTTTAAATTTTATTACCAATCACTGTATCTTTAATCGTTTTTATATATTTATGTACCTTTATATATCTTGCAAATAAAATTTACTTCTAGTTTAGTTACTATTTAGTTACAATTTAGTTCTAGTTTAGTTACAATTTAGTTCTAGTTTAGTTACAATTTAGTTCCAGTTTAGTTAAAATTTAGTTCTAGTTTAGTTTTAGTTCAGTTCTAGTTTAGTTACAATTTAGTTCCAGTTTAGTTCTAGTTTAGTTACAATTTAGTTACCGTTTAGTTACGATTTAGGTGTAGTTTAGTTACAATTTAGTTAAGAAGACTGAAGACTAAAGACTAAAACATGCTGTGTAGATTATACTAAAAAATACGCGTTGGTATGGTTTCCTTAAAAGTTGCTTCGCCGTTGCTTGTGCAAACGGTCAAATAACCGTTCGTGGTAGACTAGACATACTATGAATTTTTTTCGGAAAGTAAACAATAAAGAAAGTTGTGAATATTGAAAAATGGGTCGTACGTATATTATAGGAAAAGTCATTAAGCTACGTGGCGATATAGTAACGTTGTATACGAGAAATTCTAAACGAAATTTCAAAAACGGTCATTTGACCGCGCATGGTAGGTTTAGTGTTAAATATGCATATTAAATTTAGTATATATATATATAATAGATTTAATTAATTGGAAGCATACGTCTCAATCTTCCGTAACACCGTTCGGATCATAATACCCAGCGCAAAGTGCTACCACTTTCTCCGGCGTTGAACAATCATGATAGCGCGTGACGAAATAATTAGCGCCGATGGACACGATTACTTAACGCTCCCTTAACGTGTTAACGCTGCCAGCGCGTAGATTGATCGGGGCCTAACGAGGGACGAAAAACATCAGCTTACAAAGCCCCTCATAAGAAGCAACAGCTGAAAATTGAAGTCGTAAAGATCATCAACCTTCAATTACACAGGCATCGCCATATACGCGCGTCTCATTGTCTCGGTGTCTCCTTCGCGTTAAGCGATTGTTATCGCGCGCCCAATTTATTATGCAGCTTTCAATCAAGTTGTCACATCCCACGATCGATCGCGCGGCTACCATCAGCTCAAATCACGGATCGTTGAAAGATCGATTTGGCAGTGTCGCGTCTGCTGTTTATTGTTCGGTCCGACAACAGTGGACAGTTAACGAAGGTTTCGACTTCTTTCCGGATGCTATCGGGATTCGATTTATATTTGACCGTGTACTCTTCGCGATAATCTGTATTAGAAGCGTGGACTTTTATCTACAAATTGAATATGATGGGTGATGCCAGTGTGCTGATATAATCAATAGACTTTTATGAAGTTAGATGTAACGATTGGAAATAATCAGACAGACTATTGCGTACAATATGAAGCTCGCTTTATCTCACGAGACAGTATTTTACCTCGAAACAATTCTAATTAAAATAATTTTATTGGAATATATTTAGTTTGTGCATTACAAAAAAGATCTTTTCTATTGTTTATCGATGTTGTACTTTTCGCTCGGCCCATCATAATAGTCCCACCCTTTAACTGACTGCAATCTATTGCACAGTGTTCTGGAACAGCGAAATCTAGTTCGCGATTTTATTTTCCAAAATGTTCAACTTCAGATTCGTAATCGTAATCGGCAACACGAGAAACACCGGAATACTGATTTTTTATAAAATTGCAGAATATTTCAAGACATAGGCCTCGATTCCCCTGTTTAGAAATACTGTAAATCGTGTAGCAGTTTCCAGATGAATCGGATGAATCGACATCAACAGAAGCCGACGAATCCATTAATAAAAGCTTCGTGAAATCGCTTGACCTCGAGCCGAGTCAGTAAACAGCAATAACAGCAGCAAACAATTCAATACAGGGAGAGAACAAATGGGGAACAATTTACCAGCGTCATAGGGGCGTCCCTTGCGTCCGCGCGCTCCCCGAAGACGTCATCAAACCTCCCACTCCTAGTGAAAGGCGAGCATCGTAGTGGTGGGAATGCGCCGTGTAACAAAAAGCCGAGCTACGCATCGTTACGTGACTATATCGCGTCGTGTCGGCGCGGGCGCATCAAAGTTGGTGAAGTCGGCAATCCCTTCTATTACCCTCACTTCAGTTTGGTGGCTATTCGGGAGGTAGTGCGGACGCGGGGGACGCCCCTACGGCGCCGGCAAATGGAAACATCGATGGGAAACCGTACAAAGTTTCTCCGACTTCACCTCGAATACTTAGAAAGGAATCGGTTTATCGGCAGAAAAGAGATATCAAAAGTAGCAGCGGATCCCGCGATGTAGAACCCGGAGGAGAGATTGATGTACCAGAGCTGAATTTCATCATCGCGCGTCTTTCTAAACCGCCTGGCAGCCGACGCCTCGGCGTCGACGATCCGAGATTCTGTTTAGACAGCATGGGAACGTTTCTGAATCATCGTTGATCGACACCCCCGTAGCACAACAACTCTCCTCCGGCACTATCCGCTCTTCCGTTACGTTCGAACGGTGCCAATATACAATCAATCGCCGGTATTCGCGTAATTGATACCCATCCACGGTGTAACAAACGACGTTGGCCACGGTATTCGAAAGCATTTTCATGACTGGGCTGCTCGTGGATCATTTCTTGAACTTCGTGATAGATACAGTTCCCGCTGCACGAGCGCAGCGTGCATCGAACCATCCCGCTATGGTCTGGTAAGCGACTTCTCTCGGTTCTTCGACTCGAACATTTTTAGAAGCATCTTCTAAAAGGGAATAATTTTTTAAAAATTGAACCAAATGACTCGAATTTTCTTGTAAAATAGTTTTGAAAATGTTGTAATTGATTTTAATGACAAAAAGAAATCGTAATCGTTCGTTCGTTGTTAGATTATCTGTATAATTATATATTATTAAAAGTTAAAATTTTTATTATTAAATATCTTAAAATTAATCTTAAAATAAATCTTTAAAATTAATATAAAATTTATGTTGTAAAAAATTTTTATGTATGCTGAAAGCTTAATCGAAATCGTTTAACACTGTGAGGAACTCCGGCTATTGAAAGCTGTAGAAATCTCCAGATTTTTACAAAATCCACTGTTTAAATTTTCGTTGTAGCCTGGGATAAAGAAGTTAACCATTTTTGTCATTCCAAAAAGATATTTCAAAAAAGCATTCAAGTCATCCGATATAATTTTTAAAAAGTTATTTCTATTTAAACGATGTCCGGATATGTTAGTGGGTAACTGTATTCAATTTAGAGGAATTACTATCGTACATACAGTAACCAATCCAACAAAACCTATACTTAAAAAATATATTTTTCTATGTAACAATCCTGCGAAGTTTCAATATCCAGATCATGTAACTCCATCTGATCTCTATGCAAAATATAAATTTTGCCATAAATCCTTACAAAACCTATAAAACACATAACAGAAAAAATAACATCTGGTCGCTACTAAAAATATTCGGCTAGGTTCGTAATTATTCGAAACTCAACAGACGATAATTGAAGACAAGAGCAGCACAGACGAAAATGTACGGTAGTCCACATTAATCGTATTTACAACAAACACGAATTAATTAGAAAAATTGTAACAACATTTTTTCAATTGAAATGACTGTATGATAAACTCCATTATCCAGCAGTCAGTAAAATATTAAGAAGTTGGCCTTGCAACCACCGTGCACGGCGCCCCGATCCTTGGCGTCGTAAGCGTCGTTATAAGTCAAAAGGGGCTGACTGTCCAACGATTTAACGAGGATTTAAACAAAAAAGTTGCCTGAAAGGGTAATAAATAACGAGCGAATTAATTACCATCCTTCTGTTCGCTAGGTGACACAACATTAAGCTCCAACATCAATCAATACCAGCGCATCCTGGGAATAATAGAACCGCGAGGGTAGCTCGGGCTCATTCATCTACTAGGAAAATCGTTAATTAACGCGTGCGAGGGCCCGGTCTTGTTGGGTGGTCCGGGTGAAATAAAAGCCAGCGCGATGCTCGTTTATATCTAAGATATTAATACGACGCTAATTACTCGACGGTAGCTTCGGCAGCGGCGGCGGCGGCGGCGGCGGCAACAGCTGCATCGCTTGCCGCCGCTGCCACTGCCGCTGCTGACAGAGTCCATCGTCGATAATCCCCGCAAGTACTGCAATAAGCTGCGCAAAAAAAAGTAAACAATAACGCGGGGAATACGCGCAGCGATGATCAACCAATTCACCGGCCAATCAGTGTTACTCAGTTTTTTACGAGTAAACTGGATACATCGGAGGTGGAGGACGCGCGACCCTCGCGCCAAGTGCTAGGCAATCAATGGTTCGCGCAAATTGGCAGACTGTAATGACAATGCAGCCTGGCTAGGCTCACAAACGTACCACCATTGTATGCTTTTCTTCCACATCACGAACGTGCCCGATAAACAGTCACGCAACATTTCCAATACTTCTGCTTAATAGGATACACGCAGCAAGTTTCGAGCTGGTTGTTGATTAGCCGCACAACTCTATTAACAATTTCTGATGAGTAAATCTTCTACTTGTTGAACGACAGGATTTGTCGCGATTCATCCGGTGATAATTACCTAATAGCACTTCGATTCTCGTGGGATTGTCGGGATGTCATATTTTCACATTCGAGATTATATATTAATATGATACTACTTATCATCTGTAACATTCTTTCTTGCAGTCACAAAAATGATCCATTTTTTATTTACACTTAAAATTGACCGATTATGTTTCATTCGCAATGTCACAGTTTAACTGTTTCGCGGTTGAAGTTGAGTGGTTATGTTTATGAGGCGTGAAAAGGAAGGGAGCGTTTCGTCCTAAGACTGGTAAAGGGCCGTCAGTAAGGCTATCTAGCGGGCTCTGCGCGGGGATATTGGTAGGACGGCTGCGGACGGTATACGTATATACAAACAGCACGTATCAGGTAGCTTTCGGGAAAGGAATTCATCTACTGGCGAGTAGAGAAGGTAGTCGCCACAATTGTTTCAACGTATAGTCCGTACATGATGGTATTGCGAGAGCGACATTTTTTAATTTATGGGATTTAATCTATCACCTTCTTTATGCGACGTTTAATATGAATATAATGCGAGTGTAAGTAATATGACCTAAACAGCATTCATAATAATACAAATGTAAGGTAACGTTATAAAAATAATATAAAAAGTAGATATTTCTTCTGTTATAGTTCTCCATTGTAGTCAAAGGGTTGAAGAAATACGTCTTGCGACACAAACAAAAGAGAAAGTGGGTGAGCATACATTGGCTAAGCATCTAAAATAAAAACAGCATATAAAATTTCAGGTTGGCGAAAAATGTCTATGATATCGTTTAAAATAAATGCCACGGCCGTATCTCAGATATCTGCAGTTTTATGTACGTGTATACGTCCAATAAGCACAGTTTGCTCGGCGCGTGGTTTATGCTTGTGTAAAATCGTATGAGCATCGGCGGCGGTATTACGACATTCTCCGAGTTCAATGGCAATTCCGCAGAAACTATTAGCAAGAAGACAGTCGGAACGATGAAAAATAAATAATACCGTCCATTCTTCATTGCTTTTAACAACCTTGCTTTATGTTCCTTCGTATTTTTCCCCCTTTCAATTTCAAAGTGGCTCGAGCATGATACGACCATATGTACAATTACACCATGGAATGACGTGGACAGTCTAGTCGGCGATGGCTTGGCCTTGTATCAGGTTGAATAGTAACAATGATAATGATGACATTGTGCTCGGACTGGTATGTTGGTATTAAATCTGTTAGGACGACACGATTTGGGTTGGCGCCTTGTTCAGCAACACTCGTGAGCAATGACAATCATAATGCAAGCGCTGCGGACCGAGTAAATGCTTATACCGGGTCGTTAACAGCCTCATGACTAGAATCATTGCGGAATTATTCATCTTCTTCCACTTTCCTGCGAACGAAACGCAGTCATACTTCGCATACGATTTGTGTTAGGGGAGAATAGTGTGAGTATAGGTGATTACAGGGTGAGAATAGTACGCTTTAACTTTGCTGTATAATGACAAAAAAAAATCAAAAGGTATAAACGGCATGAGAATTCGAAGTTATAGAATTTAAAGCTGTACCTAGAGCTTTAAAAATGTAAGTTTCAAAAAATGAGTAGAACGTTAACTACATTTTAAAAAATAATGTCTGCACGGATTTATCGTTTGTCAAGGAACGATGGCGGAGCCCGTTTGTCTCTATGTCGCATCGAACCAACTCGTTGCTTCTCTTCCCGTTTCGTTTTACCCTAATCCTACAGAGTCCGAGCTTCAAACAACAGATGCAAGTTTACATTTCACAGCGCCTCGATCGTAACACGCTTCATGCTCGTAACTCATAAAAATATATTTCTTAATCGAAGATCGATGTCAGATACGCGGCGAAAATACCTGCCTGGCATTTCCGAACGAATGCCCGGCTGAAAAATGCGCATCCGCGATGTCTATAGAAATCTGGCTTCTTTATCAGTAGTTATTAGCAATTATCTTCTTGTTTATTACGCGGAATGGAGGGGGAGTCGGGGCAAGAACATAATTTTGCGCGCGGCGTAAAAGTTCCTGAACAAAACCTGTACTCTGCGGGCATGAGCGCCGCTAATCCAGGTTGCACCGGCTTACCCAAACGGCGTTCGTGCAACATTTAATCGTTACCTTGGACTTTAAGAAGCTCCCCGATTTGTCCCGGTCGGGCGATCGATCACTCAGCGGCAACTCGTTGTTTCGCAAGCGAGCCAGATGATCGCGGGTGTAATTACGTTGATCGCGCGGCGTTCTTCGACTCGCTTTCACACCGCGAGCGTATCCCATTGCCGCGCTTGTCGAACGCATCACGCACGGAACGCCGGAACAGCTATTCCGCTCACGTCTCGTCGTGGGCCGTACATGAATGATAATTCGTTGGTCCCGTAAACTATTAATTACAGCCGCCTCCGAGCTTATTGATAACACTGTCCAACAACGATTTCGATGACCGGTAGGCGGTTCATGTAGATTTTCAGACGCTCCACTGAAATCCGGAGCTCGTTTCGCTTCGTCGCTGAAACACGTCTGGAAACATCCATTTTTACCACAAATGCGTAATATTCACGCTCAGATAATAAATTCATTATATTTTTCATCTCGGATCATTATCTGAACAGACATTACGATCAAATTACTTGTAATCATGATTCGTGATCGAAAATTGTTTCACACGCGTCAGAGTAACGAGAAGATTTATTTCACATTCTACAAATACAAGTTTTGGCAAGAAGATTCATGGGTTAGTCAGAATCATGAAAATCAATGATTGAAAATACCGAATTATTTTGACCGCAGCTACGTTTTTCCTAGTTTTATAAGTAATTTTCCACGATGACGTGTTAGGTGCTTGTGCTCCGAGCCGTTTCACTTCGAACAGGAATGACAATGAGTTTCCATGCAAACAGTCGTTGTCCATCAGTTCGTTTGCTTTGGTGCAGCCGAGCTCAATTTGGCAGTACATGCTAATCACTCTTTGCATATACATTTTCGGATCGTAGGTACACAATGAGCAGTCTCGGCGAATTCCGCGAAATTTGACTCGTGTATCCATATTTAGCTGACAATGCGAAGCGAGAGCTCCGGCAAACGTGGAGACAATGTTAAAATTTTCTATAGGGTCAAACTGTATTACTTAAATCCTGAAGCAACCTGTATATCTGCTACTGCACACAAACGAATGTATGACAATTATAGCTAAAGTTCATTAAATTATCCAAAATAATCCTTATATTAAAAGTAATTTAACAATCTTTCTAAATGGTTTTTCCCATATTTTTCGACCTGCAGATACCATGAATCACTTAGACTCACATAAGGATATCACATACTTGTTGAGCATCAATCGATTACAATTTTTTTATTTTGTGCAATTAAAAGCATCGTCAGGAAATCGACGATTGAATTAATCGGAAAAGAAACGAAAATCTTAATACATCAATTCGTCACTTTAAATTGTCCAGATTAGGCGAGAAACATTTCTGTTGTAGAGATAATAATTAGCAGTATCAGTTGGAACACCGTGTATACAGGAGAATGTAGAACACTTTGTATCGTTTGTCTGAGTAACAGCGCAATATATTACGTCTCCGCGGATATGATTTGAAATTGATGGAACACGTATCAGAATGTGTAGAATTTCGTTGAATGGAAACACGGAAAACTGAACGAGAACCAGAGAGGGGGCGAAATGAGGAGGAGGGGGTAATCCTGCGCGTTTATTGCCGGCATTTATGGACTGTCGCGGAGGCGATAATCTTCAAAAAGATGCCGACGCAGCGACAGAGGATGTCGGTAGGTGGTTCCGCAGCGTAGGGGAGTTGATGGTAGGTTGCTGTTTTCCGGAAAATACATGTATTAAAGTGCTACGCGTTTTAAGTAGTGAAGACGTGTTCTTGCCGGGAGATATACCGATACGTCTTCCTCGTTTTATAACGCGAAGATAAGAAAGTCGTGAGGAATCATCAGGGTACAGCTCCGTCTAAAAGTATCCTCCGCGTTCCACCATGAATTATCAATATTTTCCGCGGTATTCCGTTTCTGTTCCCCGCAACAGGATTTTATCCGGTTGTACGGCCGGTATCAGATTGAATAGCAATTAAATAGCGAACGGTACGATCGAGAATAGAGAAAGAGGCGAATCTTTACGGCGGAGTGTATAGCTGCCCCATTACGAAAATAGACATCCTGAATAAGACGTCAGTTAGCCACAATTGCGCCTAGGAAGATGTTCTTTTCAACAAATTGCCAACTGCATACTTGTTCCCGGAAAAATCCCATGGGCCGGATAACCATCGAAGTTTTATTTATCATTTCTCGTCGCGACGATCAGCATCTCGGCATGCGTTTCCGTGCAATATCTAATTAAAGGGGTTGGAATCATAGTGGCGTAACTCACTTTTTCCTCGTTGCGAGGAACGAGGACTGTTATCGTTTGCTAAAATGTGTATCGTTTACCAAAGTTTCTAAGGTAATTTAGAGTTTTAAGTTCATTTATGGTAACTTTATAATTTGTTTCACTTATCTTTTCGCTAACGTATGTATTGTTTACCGACCAAAAATTTTATAGTAAATTTACATCGACAATTTTTTGACCACGGATTTTATGCATTGGGAAAAACGTACCAAAATTAAACATAAAAGTAAAAGAAATACAGACCAGGAATAAATAGCGCTAACACTTATTTTCAATTGCTTAAAACTGTAAAAAGTAAGAACACAGTTTTAATAAAACTTCTACAATTCAAGCAGAATTATTCTATTTTATACAAAGATCCATACGATCAAAATTCGTTTTGATTTAGAACGAACGAGTAAATCTTTGTCGCGAGTTTGACTCGTAATTATTGTCAAGCGGTTAAAGATGGAGCACAGGATGGTCCACCTAAAAGTAGCTTATCTTCTCCAGCCATGACGGTGCAAAAATGATTTTGTATGCAGTTTGTACAGGGTAGCTGGCACCGTCAATCTCGTCCGAGGGAACGCAACGCGTCAGAGGTCATCGCTGATTGATCTCGCGATCAGTCAGGAAGGAGCCGCAGCCTGTGACCGAGGGAAGAATTCGATTTTTATAGCCGTTTACCGCGAACTTCTGCTGGAATCCCGTGGATTCCAGGGAACGAACCGCAGTCCTTAGCACCAAGTCCCTGTCGAAGATTACCGTCGACCGGGAATTTCAGCCGCGGCGACTGGCTGAATGAGTCCACCTCGGCTCTCGGTGTTTAGGCCCGAGGCGCTATAGGTGGTCCACGGTCGGCAGGTTGCGCGCTATCTTCGCTGAACTGGTGCAAGTTCATTCACCCACGGTTCACACCTCACTGGACACAATGCCGGTCTACCCAAGGCTCCCGAGAACACTTTTATCCTATTTTTAGATCGGTCTCGATAGCGTTAATCAATGCTGGCCAAGTACGTATTAGGACATTCAATAAAGTGTCCTACATCTAAAGATTCGTTGTAGATCGTGATCGGAATCGCGCGATAAGAACCTGCTAGGTCTCCATCTTCTCCTGTTTTAGAAAATATCCCCTTTAGGTTAAAGGTGCGAGTGTGCACATTTTTTTTAGTCGATATTCTATGTATCAAAATGCTTCTTTTGCACTCTGGTTTTGAATCGATTCCAACAATGTCGACAATCACCGACTAAGTACGCCTTGTTACATTAAATAAAGCGTCCAAAATCTGGAGATTAGTTGCAGATCGTGATCAGAAATTCCAGATAACCAGTCAGCTCTTCTTCTTCTCTTATTTGGAGAACAATGACGGTTCCTTTGTGCTAAACGCACAAATACGCAAACTTAAAATCTATATCTTGCAGACGATTTTGAAGGAACATCATTCGATTTGAAACAATTGAAGAAACAACGAACCTTGTCAATAATGTATCACGTATTTAAATAGAAAATTGTTGTTCCGATGATGTATATTTGAATTTATAAATTCTGGTGCATTTAGAAGAATTATAACGAACACGGTCGGAAACGCAAGAATTAAATCGAAGGATGTCGCGAGTACCGGGATTCTGTTTACGTTTTCCATAAGTACTTAAAATCATTGTCGTTCCGGCAGTTGACTTTAAGCAAGACACTTAAGAGAGTGGTGCCGTGCTTAGCATCTTAATTGAACGAACCACCATTTCCCAGGCCAGCAGAATTGATGCCCCACTCCGGAAGTCTCTAACACGTCTGATTCCACTCGTAGGTTGCATAATCGTAAATCGGTCGCCTCGAAGCAACAACAACAGCAACAGCGAGCCGCGGCCGTTCCCGGTCGATTTCCGATTTACCTTGGTACAGATAAACAGGTGTAAAATTTTATCGTGCGTATATAGCAGCGTTCGCGCGGCCGTCGATATTAAATTCAACAAGAAAACTCGTTACGGCGCAGTCAACTTAAAGGTGAGCATCATTAACGACACGGTCCATAACTCTGCTGAAAGCGCGGCGCGTTCTCTTCCCTCCTGTGCACCAAGTCGGATGCAGGCTGCACACGCACACGCGTGAGCGCGCGCCGCGCGAAGAGGTGCAAAAGGTTTGAGTATTTTCTAATGAATGATTATCACGAATCGGTCCGAGAGTATCCGTCCGTAACCCCCCGGTTATCGGAACGGAGTTATCGGCTAACAAGTTGTACTCCATAGAAACATAGTAATCCCCATTCCGGTGGTAGAGATAAGAACACCTCGGTTGCGGTCGAAGTAACGCTATACTCGCGGCCACGGTGCCCTATCTCACCCCTGCGCAGCGCTGTGCCCGAGACGATCGCGAATCTGAAACAAATGCCTTTAACAGTCCAACGATTTACAGCAACGAGAATTGCTTCGTGTTATACATTATGTAAAAACAATGCCAGGAATTTGCAAATAAGACACCAACTGGAAAACTAAAAGCATTGATCTTGTCGCCTGCAAGATAGGTCCCATCCGCGGCAGTACACTTATACCAACGTTCTCCCAATCTTTAAAATATTTTTGAAACGCTGATGAAAATATAACCTTTTGCAAAGTAGTAATTTGAGCTTACGTAATAGGAAAAAACCACACGATACTTAATCGATAAGGATTGTTGGGTTTTTGGCTAAACATTCACCTGTGCACCGATGGAATTATGAACTCCGGATACTATTCCTATTAAAATGTGTTTCGTTTACACAATTTTATAAAGGGTGGAACTACTGGTATGATGCATAGATCACTTTAGCAAAGCTATTGTTAGCATGGAAAATCAGTATAAACAATGACCAAAAAATGATGAATATTCGTCGAAGCTTCCTTTACACTTTATTACAGTGCTACGCCGTAAGAAGAAAGAATTGATTATCAATATTAAATTACAGTCTCCGACCGTATTACGTGAGATCGCTGCGTTAGATACTATTATGGGTGTTAGTAACTATTAAAATGATCGTTTTAAATTTTCGAGAAAAGTGCTAGCAAATTTTATTGCGTGTTGCTTCAGGGAGGCAAGCGTTTACGACGTATGAAACAAACGGAACCGTAATGAGCCATAGAAATGGCTCATGGTAAATATTTTCATTTACAATAATTTATGCCGAACGGCTACGTTGCACGCGACCGCTTTTTATCGAAGCGATCGTTCGCTTAAATTGTTGTATCTCCTAATGGAACTGGCGTGCATATTTAGCTTCGAACCGGTAGGCGCCATTTTGACAAAAATGGGCAAGCACCAGTCAAGCGACTTGCAGCGTGGTTGCGATCGGCAATTACAATTAACCAACCGTAATATTTAATTATTGCACGCTGACCGGACCGCCCGCGGACACGTTTGAATCACCGAAACAAAACGACAATCCGAGCCAGCTCTCAACAGCTGTTTTCTCTTGCCATATTTGCATTCTTCGCACTACCGTCTCTTCTCCTTCGTGATCTACGAGCGCACTGGGTATCTGATAAAAAGATCTAACCAATAATTCGATGCACGGAAATCGTCCAATGTAGGTTCCGAAAAAGTTCCAGAGCTATTTCGTAAACTACATTGGATTTTATTACATATGGTAGATTTTGGAAAATGTTCTCATATTATAAGTGCAAGACGACGCATAGAAGGACAAGATCTAGTATCGTTTTCATATTATTTTTACAATCTGTAATCTTTTGGTTGACAAAGGAAACGTTTCCCTAATTCTAATTTCCGTGTGATAATCCAGATATTACTATCTGGTCTAGATATTATAATATTGTCCATTGGACAACGCGTAGACACAAAACAAATATGGACTTCCTTTCTCCCCTGGGAAATGACGAGCAACGAATAAGCTCCGATCAGCCGCGAAAGAAATTGCAAGGCAAGGGGTTAAGGCTATCCTTTAGTCAGCCACAATTCTCGTCATCCGTCATCGCAGAGACGAGATATTCCGCAAACTGCCGGCCAGAGATAATGTGCGCGATGCTTGGGTCTGTAAAAGCGACCGCCATTCAATGCTCCGCGGAGCTCTCAAACAAATTAACGCGAGCGCAAACAGTGACGCACGCGGCCGAGCGACGACAGTTCATGTCCTCGCGCGAAGGAGCGCTGCCATTCATGGCAGCGGGGCCAGAGATGACAGAAGGACGGACAGGCCCTATTGAGCCTTTATTAGGAAACCATGCTCGAACATTCGATTTGACGGCTTGGCGACGTTACTCGCTGCTGCGCATAATAGTCGCTCACTCATTAGGCGACGCGGTGAAAATCTCGATCATTGCCACTGTTAACACTTTGACTGCCACGTCACCCATATGCGGGTAACGGAATTACTTGCTCGGATTTAAAAATTAATTTGTACGTCCATTTGTTGTATCTTCCTAATTTTATTAAGATCTGCGAAACTATCCTCTTTCTACGTCTGGCTCCATCTATTCATCAATATTTACTTTTGTTACAGTACTTCGCAGATTTTCTGTCTTAAAGAGGAACTTACCTCATCTTCCAAGAGCGGCCATAAACTTTACGTTCTATCCTTGTTGGCATTGGCGGGAGAATATAAAAGAACTGTCGTAAAACGTAATGTAAAGATAGATAATGGTGATATCCGATCGGCGAACTATGTGTGTCATAGAAAGTTCAAAAGAATGGGAGGTTACTTAAGTCCTAATAGAAACTCTCTATGTAATTATTTATAAGAATAATAATAGCAGTAATAATAATGATTTGCAATTGAACGGACTGTTAAAGTTTTACTAAATTGTTTGATATACTCGTCAGCAATTTTCTGTCCTGGAAATACTATTAATTGTCCTTTAACGAAACTGCTGCTGTAACACTAACCTTGTAAAGTATTACAGCAACTCAAAATTATTTTCGCATTGTACATCCAGAAGTATATTGTTCTCTTTATCAATCGAATTCTGAACATCGCTATAGTACATCAAGAATTTTCACGTGAACATCTTCGGATCGCGTTCATAGCTGACACCTTTCTCCACCTAACAATATTGTGCATCTAACAATATTGCCAATCGATTATCTGTGAGAATCGATGCGTGATTAATTACCGCGGAGGCATTGATATTTAATGAACCCAGCGTGCACGATATATTGAAACGTAACACTATTTCTTGACAGCGATATATTACTAATTGCTTTCGTGTAATGGCTTCTCCCTGATGGAGTGGGTGTTAGATGCGATTGTTGAGATACAGTTCGATCCTCACATATTTAGGAGAAGATTACAGAACCGTGAGTTATAATGATCATCCGAAGCAGTTAGGCGCACGAGGTGGTTGCGAAGTCAGTGCCCGTATGAACAATTTAAGAGAATGGAAATTACATAAACCTTACACCTGTCAATTCGGTCAGGTAAAGTATCAATCAAGAGCAAAATATTTCCGATACTTAAGATGAGGCAGCAACATTCTTATCCATTCATCGTCGCGCGAAGATAAGAGTTTTAATTATGAATCGAGACACTGACTCATTTAATGGAAAAAAAGTTATCAATAATCGGTGGAAGTATATAAATAGAATAACTCTTTAGACTTCCAAAAAATTATATCGGATAGCTGATCGAGTAACAAAAACATTGATTATTAAGAACGGTGATTTAAATATATATATTGTAAAACAAAGTTACTATTCTTTCGATTAGAAACACCATATGCCATCTAGCGTATCTACCGTGCACTTGCTAGGTGCGTTCAGGGAAATAATAGGGGTGCGAAACGAATCCATCTGCCTCTCATCAAGTGACAATTCAAGCTACAATATTTATAATATTGATCAATCAATCGTATTATATCCATGTAATAATCACAATATTATTATCCCTAGAAGACATATTATGTAAAAGGTACTATTTACCCCTATTATTTATGTTTTAATTTCTTAAATGAGTACAATACCCTAAAAAGCTATGTATAAATCTAAATAAATATTCTTACATACTTACAAAAAATTAGGACTACTGACAATTTTCTGCATGCTCCGTGGTTTTTTAGGTCCATGCGGAATAGACGGCTATTAATTATCTATTTCAGACATTCTAAATAATAATAAATCTTGATAAAAGCACAATGAAAATCGTAGATTGTGAGCTGTCTTCATTTTCTATCCAGAAGCTGTACTCAAACAGGTTGTATCGTCCTTCAATTCTATCTTTTCTATTCATGCTAATCCGTTGCTTTTCATAAATCACAGATGAAACGAACGAATCATATTCCTCTTAAATAAACACCAGCTCTTGTGTCAATTTTATCGCGCAGCTGTTATTACATCGGCATCGTTAACACGCATTTACCCGATCGTTCCGCCATCTTACAATCAAACACCTTTCGCAATTGACATGTAAATTAACAGCATCCTACGAATACCTGTCGTACGCTTTCCCACGTACGTTCATACCGCCAATTTACCGTTAATGCGTCCATCAACAATGCGCGCCAAATAGATCATTAATTTAACAACCGCTGCGTCCGCAACAGGATCGACGCGAATCATGCGAAATAAATAGGTTTCAATCATTCTTTCCCACGATTACGCAAGAATATCGAGAGTATTGCCAATTGCACGCGAACTTTCGCGCTCGGCAAAATGATTATGCTAATCATTATCATTTACGTAATTTATGTCTATCTCCCTATTCATAAACGCACGGTAATTTTTCTAAAATATTTACAAGATCCACGAATCATGTTCAACGAAGTAAAATATAAAACATCTTCGAACTTCTAGGGTATAATCGTTTTAATTAACAAAGACAGATTATTTAGGTGGAGAAATAAATAATTTTTATTCTATGGTGTATAGAACATCTTCAAAGCTTTTGAGGTGTAATGATGTGAATTTGGAAATGTTATCCTCCGTGACGCAATTAAAAATCACGTTGTACACTTTAGATTGTCGCGGTTCATTTTTGAAGATATTCCTGGAAATTAATCCGTAAACTTCCGGAGATATCGGGATTAGCCACGCATACTCCACATGGTAGTCTAATCATTCGAACAGTATATAAACGCTCCATTCACGGACGAGGTACGTATAAATGAACGTAACGCTCAATGAAAACAGGAAGACGCTCAATCATGTACTGCGGTGTTGTGACACTTTTTATGTTATCGGTCGTGGCGTTTGGTAAGTTATAAACTTTCTTTAATTTAATGTATTGCAACAACTTACGATCACATAATTGTCTATGGACCCAGGTAGATCATCGTACTATTTTCTTTCACGAAGTTTCAGTATACTGATACACTAAAGAACTTATCTTCATTTCGCTTTGATTTCGATTTTAATTTCGTTTTGATTTCGATTTTAATTTCGTTTTTCAATTCATTTCGCTTTGATTTCGATTTTCATTTCGCTTTGATTTCGATTTTAATTTCGCCTTCCGTTTCATTCCGCTTTGATTTCGATTTTAATTTCGTGTTTCACTTCACTTCACTTTGACTTCATTTTACTTCTACTTATATTTGATCAAAATTGATTTCTTTCAGTGGGCGCGGACGACCTTGCACAGTTGGTCAGTGGTAAGGAGACAAAGCCCGGCCAGTTTCCTTATGCCGTGTTTATTAAAGTGAATAATAAGCCGATTTGTGGTGGCGCTATCATTAGCAACTACCATATCCTCACTGCAGCGCATTGTTTACAAAGCCCATATAACAAAACGGAAGACATGGTGGTCGTAACTGGAACCGTTTACCTTAATCAAGGTGGTGAGACGCATCGTGTAGCTGCCTTGTACCCTCATCCCTATTACAGTGACTACCTCGACAAAGATCTTGGCGTGATCAAGGTATGCTTTTTAACACTAAAATTATCATAGAATTTATATATTTTATTTTTAAATTGTTGAAATTATCTTTCATAGGAAAATAAGCTCAGCCTTGTCATTCTGATAAAGCAACAAGCATTGATTGTTTTTAAAGCTAGTAAAATCCAATCAATCCATTGGTCATCGAATGGTGATCTGTTTGTTTCTTCATTTACCAATAATTTGTATTTTATCTCCTTATTCTGTCATTAATTTACAACATCCGCAGTCAATAACAAAAATGAATGGGAGAAATTTAATGAAAACAATTTTCTATTTGGCTCCTGGTTTTCGCAAATGATGCAGATTTTCATTTTGCACGAAGATTTCGAGTCTAGTAATTATCAAGAAACTCTCTAAACCTTTTGGTCTCGCTGTCAAGGTTATGTTTTATTCTTTAAGAATTGTTCATACGTTGCTCGAATTTCGAAGTGTTCGTACATGAATTACAACGGAAAGTTACAGAACAAAAACGGATTCTTCGCAATATTATTTCATTTTAAATATCAAATGTTCCAGCTTGCAGATCGTATCAATTTCAATGCGAACCAACAGCCGATCGCATTTCCCAGCTCTAGGACACCAGCATTTGTTTATGCCACAGTGGTCGGATGGGGTGGTACATCTACGCCTCCGACAGCCATGTCTAATGCGCAACAATATTTGTCTCTAAGAGTAATCGATACCCAAAGTTGTAGAGCTTCTTCCGGATTCATTATCAGCGAGATCTGCACTCTGAACGGTGCCAATGTAGGCACATGCACTGTAAGTATGAACCAAGTCTGTTTATAATACTGATAGCATACAGAAGCGAATCTGCTACCACTTGTATAGAATAATCAGAAATTATTGTTGAAAAGACGTGACCAATATTAATTGAAATGTACATTGAAGTAGCTCAGCCGGTAACAAAAGAAGTTTATTATGTCTTTGACAATAACAAGGTAATGCCATTGAACGATAAAGGGAACGATAAGCTGTGTTTGTTCCAGGGGGATAGCGGCGATCCGCTGGTGTACAATAATGAAATCGCTGGCGTTGCTTCGCGAGGAGTTCCCTGTGCACGTGGCGTACCTGACATATTTACAAGTATCTACGATAGCCTGGAGTTCATCAAAGAAACAATGCAGCACTAATTACGAAAATAATTTATTCATGCGATTCGTACTATTCATTACTTAATTATTTATTTCGTATCACTATTTATATTGTTAATGTTATTTTGTAATATACTGTCACGGCTAAGTTACGGTTCGTCGAGCAACGTACAACTCGTATCGTGTTTGTAAACAATTATCTGAGATTTCTTCTGTCTGTTAGTTTTCGTTTCTGGAACGATGATGTACACGAACAGGGAATACGTTGGTATGATCCGAGCTTAGCTTAACCGTAACTTAGCCGTGACAGCATATGTACGCATCGGATCTTCAAACTCGATTTTCTCGAAAACTAAGCCTTAAATGACAAAATTTTATTCCATATTTTGCTCTTAGTTTTTCATAAGGATCCACCTCGTGTCCGCTTGTACATGTTATTCTGCCGCACCCTGTATATTACCGTAAACCTATACGACAATATGGGGGTGTGATTCCGCGCAACCACCATGTGACGCGATACCGATTGCTTGGTAAATCAGTAAGCTGCCGCTTTTCCCCTAGACAAATAAACAAAATACGACAAACAATGTGAAGTTCAATCTTTGATAATACCAGTATACTATTGTAAAACTTCGCAGTCTAATTATTAAGAACGGGCAAACTTTCAAACTGAAAGACCAATCTGAAATTCATTTAGGGGAATTATATACCTTGATTACACCTGTATCTGTCGCAGCCTTCGTTGAATACTCAGGAGAAATATACATAGCAGCAATGTGTCTAGCTATATCTCCGTTGTTAAGGGTAATGGGGGAAGTTTCAACAATCATTAGGCTAGGATTATTCACATAATTCTGCAGACAGTGCGCGGCGTTAAGGACTTGAGTAGTACTAATGATAGAGCCAGCGCAAATGTGTTGATTATTATTGACCCTGAGGGATACCATGTACAGACACCAGCCAAATATACAGTCCTGAGGACCCTTTAGCACGACATCCGCTACATTCGTTATTTATTAATTAATATAATGAAACGATATTTAATTTAATGAAACAATATGCGAGACTTTGTGGTTTCTGGTATTAATTAGATTTTCAATATGCTTTGTATTTTTTAAGCAAAGGAACACAGGTCTGTAAACGTAAAAAATAATGTTCAAGCGTGAATAAATAATTCCATCGCTCAAATATTGAGCCAAGAACCAATAATGGATAAATAAATAACGTATACATTATACTTTTATTATAATTATTATTATTACAATTTGATATCACTTTTGCACTTTTATATCGTAAAAAGATAATTTTATTGATTGCACTATTCAAGTAATATTTATCTAAATTATCTTCTATTCTCTAAATAGAAAGAAAGTCGCTGTTTTGAAAGAAATTGCATACCATGTACACCATCCATAAGGAGAAACAAATTGATATCAAAATGCTTGCTGATAACAGCAAATAGTTTTTTGCAAGATGTTGCACATTGATCTCGTTCTCTTATCGTTATCTTCCTACGTGATTGATTGTTAATTTCAGAACTCTACTGTGAATATTACCTGACATTATGAATACGTAATGATAATGTAAAACAGCACTTTCAGTGACATATCTTTAATACGATGTCACTTGAGCAATAGTTCTACAATTTTCGTGCAAGCTTAATAAACGCATTCTTGCCATAAAATTATATCAATTATATATAAAAGTTGATAAGTATCATATTAGCACGAGTCACGAGCACACAGTACATTGATAATGATACATTAAAAATAAAATGCCAACCCTTTTCAATCAGTAGCTTTCTCTCTTAAATTTAATCGAAATAATCTAATCGTTATCAATGTATACGTTTATGTGCACATACATTTACATAACATGCCTATATAAACCATCACTGACTGTGATTGAATGGATCAGTAAACGGCAATGTCCATCATGTACTCCAAGTTTGTGCAGCTCTTTTTGCTTGCTCTCATAGCGCTTGGTAAGTACCCCTAACTGTCCAATTAATATTATCGAAGCTGTCATCGAATGATAATCCTCTAAGCTATCGTAAATATGCTCATAATTCATCGCGTTGCCATTTACGCTCGTTTAATGCTCAATAAAGTTATTTTTCACAATTCTTTGCCATTACTGCTCCCCATTTTTGTAGAAATTGAAATTCAAAATAGGATTTAACAAATCAATAACCCTTTCGTTGATCTACCAATGCGATTCACCACGTTAAGAACGAAGGATCGTCGATTTAAAATACCACAATGTTATTTTTTATTATTTGCTGATCCTATTATACTTGATTCGTCTATCTTTTCTTCTTAGCAACCGCCGATAATCCAAATCGGATTGTCGGTGGAATGGACGCTAAGCCTGGGCAGTTCCCCTACATGGCATCCCTTAGAGTACGAAACAGACACATCTGTGGCGGCGCGATCCTCGATGCTCATAATATCCTCACTGCCGCGCACTGTGTCAAAGCAGCCCTTTCGAATGACATCAAGAACGTAACTGTGGTGACCGGAACCATCTCGCGCACCCAAGGCGGTGACACGTTCCCTGTTGCTACCATGCTTTATGACCCTGGATACGAGACAGACCCTGACAAAGACGTCGCTATTATCAAGGTAAGGATCTCGGTGAAATCAATTCATGCCGGTTCATTTCTGTTCACGCGTTGTCTGTCGCTGTTCGCGAAAGTCGTTCGCGTCAGCAGCAGCTTATGTTCAAGGGAAATTAAGGGAATACGAGTTCATTGAAAAAAATCCTCCTTCGCAACGTAAGGTAAACCTAATTTGGATGGTACTTCACGTTAATTCTATTTTTACAGTTGGCCAAGCCGATTACTTTCAACGAGCTCCAAAGTCCAATCTCAATGGCCACTTCCAGGCCGCCAGAAGAAAAGTTCGCCGTTATCAGTGGATGGGGTGGCATAACTGCTCCTCCAATCCAGGTTCCTGAGGTGTTACAGTATCAGACGGTCCGTATAATCAAGTTCAGCGATTGCCACGATGTCTTCCCCGAAATCACTACGGCAGTCTGCACGAACAATGGAGTGAACGTTGGCGTATGCTCCGTACGTGTCAAAGATTTAATAACTAGAATCCTCGTTTGGTTTCGAACACAATTTTAGCAATGTTTCTTTCCTTTTTCTTCGCTCAGGGCGACAGTGGAAGTCCATTGGTCTGGAACAAACAAATCGTCGCTGTGACGTCCCGCGCGGTGCTCTGCGCAAAAGGATATCCAGATCTCTACAGCAGCACTGCCGACAACATGAATTTCCTTCGCAAAGCAGTTGCTTCGTAATTGCGATCAACAAGTGTTCGACGCACTGTCCAATCATTTACCCGTTGTCGAAATTTGATAACTCCGTATCTTGTGTAACAATAAACGTCTGAACAAAGACACTGCGTAAACTTATCTTCAATTGCATTATTTCATTTGAATGTCACCATGATCTACGAAACTCGCCTCGATTGCATCTAATATTATAATAGACGTAGCATTTGTGTATTCGATCATGTTCAACTTTATCGATGACATGTCCATGCAACATGATGGCTTCAGTGCGTTAGACTGAGGAGAAAACTAGCGCCATACTTTAAATACATCATCCGTATCTATAATCGCACACGTAAATGCGATCTCGAGCACAGCGGCATTAATACGCCGATTTAAATTGATGTCGTCATCGGTAATCGATCATACTGGAAGTGGTACCGTGAATCATTCAACTTTATCTGCCTGTCTTCAGTTGTTGTCTTTGATAAGCCGTACCAGTGCTCTCTACTGGAAACATATTGTTACTGCAATACATTAGTCATATTTTACAGTTACGTATATGCAAAATAATCATTACTTATAACTTCGAAATCTCCGAACCGATCAATCGTTGATAAACGAAGAAAATACTTTTAATCAGTTGCGATTTCCCCCTTTAAACCGAGCAAAAGCTAGTACAATATCCTCGTCTCCATTTGTTTACGCAATGCTGTAAACATTGCTATTAATAATACTCAATGTTCTTACGGTTGCTAAAATTCTATTTCGATCGAAATAATAGGACCTATTGCGCAAGCATTTGAGTTACAAATACGTAAAAGATGCGAGAGATTGATAGATTAGTAAGTATGATTAGTGTAATCTTAGAATTCGATGAAGTACGTCGAAATTTATCAACGATACTCCCCGCCTGTTTAGAATTTAATTCTTGTGTTAAAGAGATAACATCGAAGAATACATTACGCCTAAAAATTTGCCGTTACAACGAACAAAGCTCTCGATGAGACTAATGCCACCTTCGCGGTGAATAAAAATGTATCGACGATGTTACGGACTTCGAAGAAACGCCAATTTTCAGAACGCCGGAAGTCTTTAATCGGAAGGATCTTATCAATATGTAGATATAATACAAGTATCAAAGTAGTATATAAACCGGCGACGATAACGGCACTGTGCAGAAGTGCGATATACCAATATTCATCATGTTCTCCAGTCTCGTGCAGCTTTTTTTACTCGCGCTCGTATCGATCGGTAAGCGTTCACAAATAACTTTCACCTGCCGCTATCGAATTAGTTCTGCGATTACTGTCCTTTGGAATATTTTACGAATGTTCTGTATACACCGCGACGTCAACTGTCGCTCAGCTAACAGACGTATCTCGGTCGATGTCAGGAGAGACAATTGGTAATGGTCCGCTGCGTTTGCTTCTTTTTCAGTAACAGTCAATGGATTTCGAATAATAAGCAGCAACGATGCGCGCGCTGGGCAGTTCACTTATATGGCATCCATTAGAATAAAGGGTAAACATATGTGTGGTGGCGCGATTATTCACAGCAAATACATCCTTACCGCTGGACACTGTGTGAACGAGGCGAGACACGTTCAATTAAGCGACGTGACCGTTGTGACGGGAACAATTTTCATCGATGACGGCTCGGGTACCACGTCCACGGTTTCTGGCATGTGCACCGCCCCAAACGACGGTGAAACACCAGCCACTGATATCGGATTGATCAGGGTAAGGAAACGGATAAAAACAGTCATACAATCGCAGAAACAATTCAGTGACACTTTAGCACTTCCACTGCCATATATAAATATCACAGAACGTAATTTTTGAATTTCAATTTGATTAAATATCGCGTCGTCCTTTGTTGCATATTTTATTGTTGCACTTGATTCAGTATGTTGCCAATTAAAAAAGAAACGGGATTTCTACGAGCATAAGATTTCATAGCTACCAGAAAAATGTCGAAACGTATATTCTTTTACTCTAAACGTTAAAAAAATGTCTTTCACTTTCTCATGAAAGAATGAAAAAATATATTACTTTAATCTCATACAATTTTTGAAGTTGTTCATCTGGCAATCAAAGTGTTAATGAAAACACATCCGTGCCAATCGTTGCATATTCATATACGTTTTCAAACGTATTCAACGATTGCACCTTAATCAATTAAGTATTCGTCATTTCCAACAATGACGTGTTTTCAATTCATCAAACAGCTCGATCAGGGCTCAGCATTAAGATGACAAATGCGTTGTCATAACTTCCTCCCAATAATTAATTACCCGATTACTGTCATTTTTATAGCTCACCAGACGGCTCTCCTGGAACTCCGCCACAAGTTCTATTCTATTTACTTACTACCCACCAGAGGTAAATAGGTATGGTACCCTAGTCGGATGGGGTAGCAAAAACACCAAAGTAACCGTACCTACCGCTAGGCTGCAATATCAGAACGTCTATATAACCGACAATTGTAGTCCCCACGACACAGGCAGAACAATCTGCACGAACAATGGACCATCTACTGGTGTATGTTACGTAAGTACCAATGATTATATCAATTTTTAAGAAAATTGTTTGTGCGGTACCTAATGAGCCAATCCTCTAGCTTTTCAAGCGAGACGTTTCTTCCAATTTTGAGAAAGATCGCGCATAACGACTATAGTCTTTCACAATCTCGTATTTGACGCTAACGTTTCTGTAAAAATATTCTTTTCGATATTTTATAAGAAGGTGGTACTGAACTTGTTAACGAGGGCCACTATAAGCATGACAGTGTACATTATTTCAATCTGCGGATTTGGATCACGATTCTGACGAAATAATCTTCTTTTTTCTTTCGTTCAGGGCGACAGTGGTAGCCCATTGATCTACGACAACAAGGTTGTTGGTGTGGTGTCCCGTGCGGTACTCTGCGGGGTAGGATTGCCGGACGTTTACAGCAGCGTATCCGAAAACGTTCAGTTCATTCAGGGAATAATAATGCAACCTCAACTGAGACTGTTACCAAATCAGTGTTAAGCTAAATCGCATCTTAACATTATGTCACATGACTAACAGCAATTGTCTGTTATCCAGATTAGCGTACTTTCAGTTACAAATATACATAATATTTATTTAAGTATTTATTTAATATTGTATAAATATATACATATATATACAGTGAAAATTCAGATAATAGAATTTCTTCAGTTATTTCCACATCCTGTCCTTATCAGCATCCGATGATTTCCCCTCAAACATTCTATTTCGACACGAAATAAATATCGTTAAATACTATTGTTAATACTATTATTAAATACTATTATTAATAGTATCATTAAATACTATTACCCAAATATTATTCTTAATAACTGGATCACGTTGGTGACTAGGCCAGGAGGAAATTTTCGAAAGTACAAGATAAGATACCATGGTAGTACAAAGTTCACGCAAATTGTTTTATTCCAGATATCGGAGTTATGTCGTCAATGACTTGCATTTATGATTTGTTTGAGATCTGATGATCTAGCAGAGGAATTATGATATATTACTTAACTCCTGCCAATCTCAGCTATTTTCAATCGATGAAAATATTGCCTTCTTAATTTTTCTGTTCGAAAAATATTTAGATATAAATGTAGTGCAATGTGAAAATTAATATTATGTGTATATTTATAAACAGTTTTTTAATATATTGTCATACGACAACATTGAAATAATAAAGCGATAACTCACTTATAATGTTTCTAAAAGTTATGTTTAATGTCGCCAAACAGTTTGATCGAATGCATCTTCGAATTCTTACGATTGGTGGGTAGTAACGTGTGGATAATTAAAATATGGGTCTGTCAATAGTTTGGTTTCGTCAATTAAATGTAAACATACAATGTCATCAATCGCATCTGTTACTCAAGGTTAAAAACGAACCAGCTAGTGCTATATAAGCAGGACAACATCGTAACCATGTTATCACAGCGGTAGTAAACGTTCATTAATAAACTAAACCATGTCTTTAAGTTTCATAACACTTCTTTCCCTCGCGGCGATTGCCTTTGGTAAGTACTATAAACAAATATCAGTACAACACACTAACAATAGTGACAATAAGTTTTAATACGAAATGTCATATTATACTTTTACCACTTGAGTATTTAACACTATCAGGGACGCTATTATGACAACGTTATTGTATTAGAATAAATTTTAGACATTGTGAATTAAAAATCTTCTTACAACAAAATATTACAATCTGCAAATGTACCATTAGAAAAAAAATATTCCATTATATTTGGAAGAGTCTGCAAAATCATTTTACGTGCGAATCGTTCGTCTAGGTATTACGGTTGAGGCAAAACAAATTCTGAAAATTGAAATGTTCTTTGTTCGGAAGTGAACGCAGATGCACCCGAAAAATTAGTAGGCGCTACCAATGCGCAACCCGGTGAGTTTCCCTACATGGTCTCCCTTAGAATAGGGGGTAGTCATGTTTGCGGTGGTGCTATTATTAGCAAGGACCACGTCCTCACCGCCGCGCACTGTGTCAATGCCCTCCTTCAAGCGACCGATGACATATCCGTCGTCAGTGGCACTATTTACCTTGACCAAGGTGGCGAGTTCCACGGTGTGGCCAACATGGTTACTCATCCGAGCTACGACCCCAACAGTCAACCAAACAATGACGTGGGAGTAATCAAGGTAATCTCTCCTATTCCAGGAACTATAAAATAGGATAACTGAAAGAAAGATTTTGCCATTGCAATTGACCTTTAACAGCCTTGAACGATCTTGCCTCTTTAACGTCTATTAGTAATTACACGCTACTTTTAGCAATATTATCTTATGATTTTGCCCAAGTAGAGTTCGATTATTCTTGTTGTTTTGTCAGTAACATCCACGAAAAAAGTGTCTTCTTTGTCTGAAATAATTTGCAAATAATCTTTGAAATTATATTTATATTATTTTACTCTCCAATCTTTCGTAAAATGTATTCGATCTGCAAGAGGAAGTATTTGATCTGTAAAAATGAAATATGAAAAGGTGAATATGATCTGCCACAGAATGAATTTTTAGTTGCAAAACCAGTCGAAATCGGAACAACACGAATATGTAGAAGAATGAAGGAGAATTACATGTCGCAATTTATTTTTCCAGCTTGCCGATCCGATAAATTTCAACATGTTGCAACAAATTATCTCTCTTCCCACTGGCGATCCACCTGCTAATAATTACGCCATCGTGTCTGCATGGGGTGAGACATCCTCACCACCTTATGGCGGCCTGTCTAATACGCTACAGTACCTGTACCTTAACATGATCAGCTTCAGCGAGTGCGCTCAATTCCGTAATCTGGACGTCTCGAAGAGCGTGATCTGCACGTATAATGGCATCAACAGCGGCCTATGCCCTGTAAGTAGCAGAAACCTGTTGCTTGTCCTACACAGAAATTTTGTAGAAATTCAAGGAGCGTTGACATTTTTGTAAATATTTGTTTAGTGATGTGCAATCCGAAAAAAATTGATAACGAATAATAGATGATAGACGACCCAGCTAATAGAATACTTGTTTGCCTTTAGAAAGAAAGGCAATTTTTTAGCGTGAAGTTTGCAAACATATTTTTTACGAAATAGGTAATATTATTGCTATTTATCTTCGCAGGGTGACAGTGGCAGCCCTCTCGTCTACAATGGTCAAGTAGTCGGCGTTGTATCCCGTGGCATCCCTTGCGCGCGTGGCGAACCCGACGTTTTCACTAGCATTTACGATACACTCGATTTCATTCGCGGAGCGATGGAATATTAATCTCGAAACCCTGATTTAAACGTTGCATAACACTTCATAAACACACATGTTCGATCAATGCGTGTATTCACCGTGAATAACATGTAAGTTAAATACCGTAAATTAAATACCACGTAAGTTAAATAGAAAATACCGTGTTTTATCTTACTCCTCTCTATGCTTGAATATCATGAACAATCCCTTATTTATGGAATATTATTCAAAGATTTTTCTGAGTTAAATGACGCAAAAGTTTCTGGCATCGATACATGAAACGTAAATGCTAAAACGGTAACAAATAAATAACGATAAATAATTAACGAACACCGTTTTGTTAAATTAATAAAAACAATCTCGACATTATCAATACATCGATAGGAGACTGCTGCTTTCCACAGGCAAAAGTATGAGTGCCACACTATACTTTCTACCTAAGCTTATAGCGCTTGGTAGATTAGTAATGCCCTAAAAAAGGTCTAAATCATTGTACAAATTCTCATAATTCATTACGAGTATATTTCAGTAAAGTATTTACGAAAAAGTTTCTCTTACTTACATTTATTTAATTAAGTGTGCGGTCTAGTTGAAGGTACAGCAATATAATAGGATTAATTGCTGTCGCCGATGAATGGTGACGTCATCGACACTGCTCCAATGTCCTCGCCGTCTTTGGTATGGTTGAACGTGTGGGTCAGCCATATGGGCCCACTCGCCTGTGGTACCCATTATGGTAGTTCTACTGTATATCATTGACTCACGCAACTTTTGAACTTAAAATATTGCTTGCACAAAAATGATTCAAAATGGACATTTTCTTTTTGGCCTATCGATACGATATCAAGCAATGAAAACTAATATTATCTATTTATTAGCTAATTTAGCTAATATTATCTATGTATAGTTATACACTTTCTATATGAACTAACTTTTAGTAGAAACGTTCGATCTACAGATTCCATGCATTTATGAAAAAAAATAACAGTAAGCAGATTAAGAGTATTGAAACGTATCAATACATTACTTTCCATCTTTTAAAATAAATATTGAATAAGTAATGCATATTGGAGTTGCTCTCACCACTACTAGTTCTCCATTAGCTTCAAATCCTTCGTACTAGTTTCTACATCATCAATTTACTTAGAGCCCCATAGACAACCTGGTTTTGGCATTAATTTGCACATCCCACGACTACGGTGAGACAGAATACAGATTTTATACGACTTAAAATGCAGACCTAACAAATTATTTGCTTCGTAAAACCGCACATTAGATTAACGACTAGACATTTGCAATAACTAAATACATTTTCTCGTGAAAATATTCAAACACCTTTTCAAAAAGAATAACATTCTTAAGGTTGCACCAAATTATGTGAATTTTTCAAGAAGGTTATTTAATCGTAAAAGTGTTGTTTCGTTCGAAAAGATATTCAAATACTTTCTTGAATCACTGTACATATTGGGTTGAAATTTAACCTTAGCCGTCTCAGACTGGTTTGAAATTTTTCCTACTACGTTCTACGTTTCTACGTTCTCGGTGTACATAGAGCTCCACAGACAACCCCATTTTGGCATTGATTTACACGGACCACGACCATGAGGAGGACAGCTCTTATTCGGAGCGGCGCCACGAGCTCGCCCACCCTCTGTCTGCCGCCCTTCCTCGCTTCGACAACCCTTCGCACAGGCGCGTGCTCGCCTCGTGACGTAGTCAGGGAAAGTACTGTCAAGGGTGCCCTCGTGCATCGAATGCAGGTTAGTGGGGCACGGACGTCGCGACGCCGAGCGTCGTCGTCGCTCTCCTATTGCCAGCTCGATCCTCCCGGACACGTCTTCTGCCTCGAAACTTTTGTAGAAGATGTGCCCTCGGTGTCGGTTAACCAGGCCAGTGAAACATCCGGAATTAGTGTAATTTTTGTTTATAAAACTACTCATGGGACACGTGGAGGAACGGAAAAATGGCTATGATCAGATGTTGCTTCGAGACGGAAGTGCCGGACGTCTTCGAGTCCGTCATACAGAAGTGCACTGACCCTGGCTGTGAGTACAAATCATGTTCTAATTATTGTTTATATTTTAAGCGCTGCCGTTGGTCTTGAAGACTATGCTAAGTTGAGATCGTTGATCATGGTTTGGAGCTTTGTATACGAGTATCACGTTGGAGCAGATGTTAATAGCGTTTCAAGTGTAGACCTTCATGGGAATTTTCATTTCGATAGATTAGTATGCACAAAAACCTCTTTCACCGTGTTTGATTTTATTTTACGCATTTGCCGTTGCCATAAATTCATGGAAATGCGCAGTATAGTTATTAGGTTTCGCTATTAGGTAGACACACTTCTGTAGATTCCCTTGAATATATTTGTACGTCATCCACGGTATTTATTTAGTAGATAGGATAATTGTGTGAAAATTTTTATTTAAAAGAAACATTTATAGTGGAGCGACTATCGCGTTTTATACTAAATCGTACGCACGAATTGTAACAGGTGCACGTGTGCTTAATAGTTTTGCACTCGCAAAATAATGGAGTTAAATATAAATTTCTTTCCGTCTAATTTGAAGTTTAAATCCAGATTTGACGTGGTAATTAGTAACGTGATATGTCGCTGTCGTACTTTCGTTATATGTTGCTTACCGTATAACTGAACTGCCATTATTACTAACAACTAAATTGCCGAGTTAAGAATACCGTTTAAACGAGTCCTATGTAGCTGCCACGTGGTATTGTGCGAACAGACGGATATTATTGATTTCTGAAGCCGTGTGGTTAACATCCGAAATATCTTGCCATATTCTACTTCGGTTGGCAGATATTCTCCTTAAATGCCATGAACGTTACATTAAACAAAAGCAAATACATTTCCTGTCGTTCGTGTTCCAGGTAGACATTGATAAACATATAAAAGAAAATAGTTACGCTCGAATCTGTTTAATATTTGCAACATGTTTTACAAAATATAAACAAATAATGCTGATATTTATACACTTTCTTTTGAATATCATCGCGTGAGCTTTTTACCTTAACTTTTAATTTATCTTTCAGTTAATCATCTTAGGAATACTTGTCGTGATGCTGCGTATTAATATCTTACAGCAATAAAAGTATAACACTTCTAATAATTAACAATTAAAAATACTATTCATAAATGGTGAGTAAATGCTTGAAATTATTATTTTGAGGATAATCAAAATTAAAACTCGATGATTGAGAATAATGAATAGTGGCGCCATCTAATAATAGCATATCAGTGTCTCATATGAATGAAATAACTCGGTTTTTTTTAGAAATTTAATTTTAAATGGGAGAGACTGTTATTGCAGACGCTTACTCTGTAAACAGCTGCTAAACAATTAGGTATATTACTATATCTTGTTTATGATTCAACAATAGCAACGTAAAAATGTATAGAAAAATAAGTTGTAAATACCAGTTGTAATATAAACTATTCTTGACTAATTGAAAGTCCAGAATAATTAAAATTAAGAATTGAAATTTGTAATCTTTTTATTATGCACACCATCGTCATTGATTTACAGATAAAGTTGCTAAAAAGAATAAATCCATAGTGCCATCTGTGTAAAATGTTCTGAAACTATTTGAATAACTTCGGTAGTAGATGGTGCCATCATTCACTTTTCGTATATATTTTCTTATTTTATGAAATATTTAATTATTGTGCGGAGTCGGCTATTAATACTATCATGATAATAATTATGTTTATACATAAATTTTGAATATCCGGTGAACAAATTAAAAATAGAGCATGTTAGTATCAAGGCGCGGTTTTAGTAGTTCAATATTGTATTCCATTGATAATATCAGTCGATCGAAGTCTGCTTGTCTTCTCGTGTGTATTGTAGTGGCTGGAGCCTGTCGAAATGTTTGGTAAATATTATAATTCCATTTTAACACTCGCAACTTATTTGTAAAACAAACAATCTTTTTGATTCTATGACATTAATGACCGTCGAGTGTTCTACACAATTTACAACGTTCTACATTATATTTATTACATTCTCTTTCTATTGTCATTAGGTTGTTGCTGGTGTTGTTCTGCATTACGACCACGATATAAAAGACTCGTTGACAATATTTTTCCAGTAAATCCACAGGTAAACTTCATTATTATTTATCTATTGTACAGGTGGTTTCACAACTTTCACCCAC
Organism: Augochlorella aurata; assembly: GCA_028455555.1. Lineage (NCBI taxonomy): Eukaryota > Metazoa > Arthropoda > Insecta > Hymenoptera > Halictidae > Augochlorella > Augochlorella aurata. Next base: position 6,627,437 of record CM052149.1, read on the forward strand.
CTATTTTAAAAAAGAAATTAAAATAAACATTTTCTTGTTATATAAGTCGCCTCGTATATGTTCATATACATGTATATAACTAATATCAACAGTATTGACAGTTCTATATAAGCTCGAGCACTCACAAGTACATTACAATTATTTCAAGATTTTTAAAGAAATTATATCTTGTTCTAATTGTTGTTTATTAAATAGAAACATATATATGTGTTTTATATAAATTATATACATGTATTGAACTATCTCGTTTTAAACATGTTTTACACAATATAATTTTTTATTATCATGACAATGAAATAATAATTCTATATTATTATTTTTAAACGTTATGTCATAATAATTTATATATATTTTTTTATAACTAGGATGGCTTAGTCAAGAATAACATGGAAAAATTGACCTTTTATTCGTTAAGTAGTCCTGAAAAACTAGATAGAATCGGAGAGTATTTATTTCAAAGAGCTTCCAGAGATATTTACAGGTATAATATCAGTGATGTAAATAGTAGAGAATTATGTAAATTGATCTTGTAATGACTAAAAGTGCATACTCATATGATTGATACAAGTCCTTGTTTACTATACTACAGACTAGTCATAAAACTAATTGTATGTCTCTTGTATTATGTCTTTTAGTCTTTAAAAAAAATGTCATTTGTATATTGGGTATATATTTTCTTTCCACATTTAAGCAATAACATTAATACAATTATCTATGCATTAACAGGAGGAGAAATGGATTCGTTGTTATTGCTATGGAAGCAATGGATATTCTTTTACTAGCGTGTCATGCCCAAACATTAAATTTATTTGTTGAAAGTTTTTTGAAAATGATACAAAAGTTATTGGAGTCAACGGATCCACAGTTACAAATATTAGCAACACAATCTGTAAGTTTCAATGATCGTTATTATTTGCTGATGTGTTTGTACAGATTAAACGTGTTACTATGATTTATATGATTATTATCATTTTCTGATGCATAAAATAATTATATTTTTGACATCTTTGAATTCAGTTGAACAAACTCCTGGCTTCTTCTAGTTTGTCCGATTTGCCAACATCGAGCAAGATACGCCGTCTTATCACACACGTTACGATTTCTTTGTATCAAAGTACTCTGCAATGTGCCACTCCAATAACGATGACCCTGGGATCCGTAAGCAAATACAACTTGCAGGAATTCAAGGATTACAGGCATGATTTTTTATATTACTGTTATCATGTAACAAATATATTTCTTACATATTTTACATTTAATTCTATCTTTAATAATTTGATAGATAAGTGAGCAAAAAAAATCGAAATGGTATTTTGACACACATTAATAGTTTAAAAATTTTGATATAGGGTGTCGTAAGGAAGACACTTTCAGATGACTTAGTTGAAAACATATGGGAACCTGTTCACATGGATAAAATAGTTCCTTCATTATTGTATAATATGCAAAATTCGAGGTAATATATTTAAGCAAGTATTTAATTTCATTTTGTTCTCAAATTGTGATGCTATATTTATAAGTCTGTTCTGGTAGGTATTCTACTAAAGAAGATGCAACACCAGACAATCCAACAGAAGAACGAACTGATCCACCACAATTTGCAGAAACATGTATGAGAGAACTAGTTGGACGGGCATCGTTTGGTCACATTCGATGTGTTATTAGGCCAGTGTTAAGGTATGCTTTTATTTTAATTATCATTATAGCAATAACTTATTTATGTAGATATTAAAAAGGTAATATTTATTTGCAGACACTTAGATAATCATCAATTATGGGTTCCCAATTATTTTGCAATTCATACATTCAGAATAATTATGTTTTCCATTCAGGTTAGTAGAAATATATTTAGTCACTCAAATACGTATAAAATGAATGTGCGAAATCATTAATATATTTGTTTTAGTCTCAATATTCATACACAGTTGTAGAGGCACTAATGAATCATCTTGATGATCATTCGAAGTCATCCCCGAAAATTCGAACCAGTATCGCAGATACTTTATCTAAAATTATTTCAATTGCAGCCGGTGAAAGCGTTGGTAAATTTTATTGCGCCAAATAGAACAAAAATATTACTTAAAATGTATCTACTACTTCGTCTGAACTATTTCTTTTACACAAAATTTCTTTCAAGGTCCTTCTGTTTTGGAAATAATAAATTCCCTGCTAACACATCTTCGAATTAGTGTAACAAGAAATCAGTCGTCTAGCAGTGATGAACAATTGTACCAGGAAGCCCTTATTAATGGTTTGGGAGAATTTGCAAATCATCTTCCGGATTATCAAAAGATAGAAATTATGATGTTTATTATGAGCAAAGTTCCATACAGCCAACCAGATCGTGCAGTTTCAGTTGGTAAAGGAGACGTATTGCTCCAAAGCATTCTTCTAAAGTCTCTTTTAAAAGTAATTAATATGTCAGAATAATAACAAAATTCATATATAGTATATCTTAACTTCTAAATACTATTTTACTTGTTTCCAGGTTGGCACAAAATATCAAACTATACATTTGAATACGACATTTCCACACAGCTTCTTGGAACCATTGTTAAGAATGTCGCTCGCGGCAGACGCTGAAATGCGACTTTTGGTACAAAAGATTCTTCATACTTTAATCGACAGACATTTAAACATTATGAAACTTGCAAAGCCTACGTAAGTTATTTTTAATTTATCTAAAAGAATGTTATTTTTGCAATTAGCCTTGTAATTATGAACTTTATTATGTATCTGTTAAACAGAGTGAACATCGCGCTCCTTGATTTGACTATTGAAAAAGCATCCAGACCAGATGTAATTTTCATTCGAAAACACGGCCCTGAAATTTATTTAGCATTATACGAATCATTAGAACTGGCGAGCAATACAGTTGAAAATGTGGAGTCTATATATACAACATTAGCCTTACTCGCTGTAGAATTAGCTTCGGAAGAAACTGTGTTGGAACTACTAAGATTAGTGTTAAGTCTTCAAGATTTAGCTTTAACAAGTGGACAAATCAGTATTTCGCTCAAATTTAACTTGCATAGTATTGTCATCAGCTTACTGGTATTGATTTCTTATGTTTGTAATATTACTTCGCTCATGGATTATACAAACAAAGTAAGTTCAATGTATGTAATGCATCAATACGTTTATAATAGATATCCAGTCTCTAATGTTATTTGAAATTTTAAGATCGTGGAAGCACGTCGAAAAGAAGCACCACACCTCTTACCCGATTTGCAGTCCCAATATGATCCAGGTTTATTATCTAGATTAGCACCAGCTTTATTAGTTGATCAAACTGTTTTAAGTGAATGTTTGAAAGGAGCAGGCCTCGATAGTGGGAAACTGCAGCAAGGATCTGGTTACAGCAGTACTTCTTTACAACATCGGTAGTATTAGCACTATTTTTAATTTCCCTGCTGTCTTTGTGAACAGTTCAAAGTTATAATGATATATTAATCGACCGCCCTTAGACATTCATGGGTTGATAGTGCTGGACGAAATTCGTTAGCTGACATAAACTCAGGTGGTACAGAATTAGACAGTGGTGGCTCATCTCCTGGAGTTCAAAAGGTATGCAAATTTTACTTATATTCTAACATACTTTCTACCTTTTACTCATTTCATCAACACTTACATGCTATTATAGAAGCTACCAGGCGAAGAGTTAACTTTCGAAAGCATGAAGAGAATTCTAACGGAGAATAATAATAACCACGTAATGGAAGAAGAAAAGCGATTACAATTGTCGAATTTCTTTAGAAATGCACCATTCCAAGATTTGGTATCGAAAACTCAACCAAAGGTATGGGAACGTATATTTGATTAATATAATAGAACAATGTCTTGTTTTTAAAATATATGAGTTATTATTTTGAATAATTTTACAGCATGACGTTCTCCAAAGTAAATTATCAGAAATATTTAACACGTTAGCCGTCGATCCTCGTAATACGTCCCAACCAGGTGGACCACCAACAGATACTAAACCGAGTCAAGCGCCAGCTTACGAAATACATTTCCCAGAATTGTTTGTTTATTAAACCAGTATATGCCTATGCAATTATAGACAAGTTGTACGCTATAGCAATTATTAGCAATTATGCCAAGAATAATTTATTTACATTATTTATATATTTATATGGAATGTTCATAAAAATGTTCTTTTTACACATAGTGCATTTTGATAACTTCAATATATATACAGGATTATAACATAAATGTATACATTTATTTGTAGTTGTCATTGAAAGTGTTGACAACTATCCTTACAATAGCTCGGTTTAACTAATTTGTAATCAACATTATCTCGATATTTTTACATAGTTTGTATAAATACTTTAAGTAAATCGGGAAATGTAATTCAATTACATAGTTATAATTTATGATATCATATATTTAGTGACGCGCAATTCGTGCTATGTTTATATTTACGTGACCTGCATAAAATAACACTGGTGATTAATTTCTGCGTTGCCGACATTACTGATAAACTGATTACTAACACACCGAAATATTTTATCGAGGAAACTTGCTTTACTGCACATCACTGATGTGAATTGTACAAAACTGTATCAATATTGTAGATGATGAGATTTATGTATACAGGGAAAAAGAAAAAGTATGAACATTGTAAAAATGTTAAATATTCACATAAATTGTAATTAAAACAAATGAAGCTTGTTCGAAATCGTTAAGCATTTTCTCGGAGAATAAATGTTAATTGTGGACTAATAAATACATTCAGAAATCAAAACAAGACAATTTATTGAATTTTTGCATGTAAAGGTCCATCTATTACAATATCAGTACAATCATTCTTTTTTGCATTGCAAGATTTTATACAAAATATCCAGGTGATTGTTTACCAAGTACTAAGTAATTGGAATGAACACAGATGTCAGATTATATATCAAACGTTTTAAGATTTATTTAATTCAATTACTCATAATAAGAATGCTATAGATTAGCATTTAATTGAGTAATGTAAAGGGATAATCTTATCAAGGCATGAAAGAATACAAGAAGTATTCACATATTCCATATCGACCGTTCCTTGGGCGTTTGTGTATAATTGTAGTTTATAGTTTATATAATCGTGCAATAGTGGAACACAAAATTAATGTCTGAAATTTTTGTTTCATTCTTATGAGCAATCGAATTAAGGTTAGTATGTAGAACATACCACTCGTACAATGACTACTTAAGGTAATGCAATTTGAAGCGTTTAATTATCAGTGGTTCTGATGTGTGTAGTCAATTCAGTATACCCTGGAGAAACTCTTCAAGGCTCCACCTTCAACAACTCCACATCAAAGATAAGAACAGCATTTGGTGGAATAGTGTGTCTTTGTCAAGGAGAATATAACAAAATATATTTTGTATACAATAAATTAAAAAGTTGATATTGAAATAAATAGTTTAAAGTATTAAAGGATGATGAATCTGTTGATGTATTTTCATCAAATATTAAAAAAATGGTAATGATTTTATGAATTGTGTGAATGAATTTTTAAAACATTACCATACTTGTAATCTGTTTTTCAAAAGAACAACACATTTGGAATATGTTCATGGTCATAATAGGTATCCACTCCAGTTATGTGTATATTACAAGTCTGAAGTAATAGAACTATTATAACTATAAACAGTACTCTTTTTAAAGAAATAAATAAAAACATAGACATAATACTATAAATATAAACTTTATATTAAAGGATATACTCCAGGATGTCCTCGGCTACCATAGGCAAAGTCTGGTGTGCAAGTTAACCTAGCACGCTCTCCAACACACATTAAAGCAACTCCATGGTCCCACCCTTTAATAACTTCTCCTTTACCTATTTTAAATTTAAATGGCACGCCACGGTCCCTGCTAGAATCAAATTTTTTGCCATTGTTGAGGGTACCTATTGAACATTTAACAAACACAATTAAAATTTTATAAAAATTATTTTCCCAATATGCAAATAATTTTACTTTCAAACAATTTATAGAGTTACAAAATTATGGAACATTTTTAACTATAATTTTATGACACGCTTGATCACAAGCAGTAATATAACTATTTATACAAGACGTTCAATAATTTATTTTTATTCCTGATATTCATTCCAGAACATTAAAAAAAAATATTGATTATTTGTGCAGTTTATTTTCAACATGCGACTTGATATGCAGATTCTGATAAACACGTTTACCTACCTGTATAGTGAACAACTACAGTCTGCCCTTTTTTCGGATATGTCTGACCTGCACATATAAAACATTATTCAGAGAAATCTGGCATTAGAAATGAAAAATACAGATTTAATAAAGTTTTATAGGTTCGTCGAACATACTAACAAATGCTCGCAATCACCTTATTTGGAAGAGATCGTAGACGGGACATGCTTTTCATAGAATTTCAGGTTGTAAATAAATCCGCGTTGATGCCACTGCGGCATGTTTTAAGCAAGATACAATTAAAAAGATGAAATCGAAATGAAACGCAATGTAAATATAAAAAAAGGAATAGATCGAACAGAGAGCAATGAAAATTGTAAAAGAAAAGCGAAGGAACGCAGAATATCGAACACAGAATAATTACCATCCCCAGGAGAAATAACTTCTATTTCCACGCCCATGATTACGTATTTTCTGTCACTGCAATTAGTTCTTCTGTGAAGAGACGAGTAAATTTCGTTATGCAAAGCCGGGCGACTTGTACCGGTAAGCAGAATTCACATAAACGTGGTCCTTATGGCTGTAAAAAAAACGATGCCAGTCCACTGCTGTTCGTTGAATATATGTAACAAGGTATCCGCAGATACCCTCGGGAAAGAAATTTTAACTGGAAAAGCCGCCGATAGGTTCGCTAGTATCTCGTTACTTCCGGTAACATGCAGCGATCAATGTCAACATTTTCGATTGTGGCAAATTTAAATGTTGCTTAGTTTATTCTACTATTTTTTAAAAATCGGCTTATCGGTTTTCCAATCGAATGTTGTACACGTACTTGTAATGAATTGAATGAAATTTTGAAAGCTGCTTTTTACATATTTTATTATTATTTTCAAGTAAAAAATTAATAAAAAGAACGACTTAGTTAATTATAATATTTAATATTGTATGGAATTGTTGATGGATCACAAAAAGTACCATATAAGCGCATAGTATAAAATATTTTTAAAATAAATAAAAAAGTTCTAACAATTGTATACTTATAAATTATGCATATTTATACAACTTCTTTCGATATGTATACAGAGCGTTCAACAAAAGGTAGAAGAAAATTTTTAAAAAACCATATAAAAGTTGGTTTTCACGTGCTTTATTAATAATTAAAGATCACTCTGATCCGCTAATTTTTACCTCTTAAATTTTCAATTACCTACTGGCCAACACTCTGTGTATAGATAAATGTACGTATTACAAATTGGTCTAAATTGGAATAAATATGTTAATCTAGTATTTTCTACCATTCATCAAGGTAAAACGTATAAAATATCTATTTAATAATTAGATAAGTTGATCCTTACGCTCTAAAATTAAGTATTGTATAATTTCACTGGTATAAAGTTCATGCCATATAAGTTATTCCAATGTAAGTTAAGAACGAGTAAATGTTAGAAAATAAGTTGCACCATAGTTTGAAAACATATCATTTAGAATTTAAAAAAAACAACAACAGAACAACTTTTAAATGCTTTGTCAAGTTATTTTGTATAACTTAATATCATAATACTGAGACAAATAGATCTATAATTCTTTCTTATCTACGTCGCGTATCCTTTCTAGCAAGGCTAATGATATACTTCCCGGTATTCTCTGATGTTCTCTTATTAAATCATTAAGTGCATCGGCGACCTGGAAATTATTTAATTGTACATTACTATCAGGTAATTATTCTTGTTGTGATTTATTTTTAGAAAAAGACACCCAAAATGGAATTATAGCAAAATAGTTATTGTGACTACCAACTTATCTGAAGCATCTTTTTTTGAAAAACTATAGTACATGTTTTTCTATTTTTAGTACCTTTGACTGTAATTCTTCTGGTGTAAGACTGCTGTCATATGGAATTGGTTTACCAACATATGTTGTCAATTTAACTGGAAATCCTCCATAAATAGGTACAAAAGGAAATCTTGTTGCAGCATATATTCTCAACCATATTCTTCTACCCCAACTTACACTTCTAAATGCTTCTCTAACATTTCTTGTAAAGAAAGGTATTACGCACTGTTACAAAAATGTTAACATTTCAAACGAGTCCAAGTATATAAAAAAAAAAGAGATGAAACAATAAAATAGCATACCACTTTGGCATCCAATGCCACTTTAGCGAAACCTACTCGCTTTTTCCACATCAGTTCATAATAAGAATCTCCAAATTGAGCTTCATATACACCACCAGGTGAGATAGCAAGCATGTTACCTTCTTTTAATATATTAGAACATGTTTGTATAGTACCAGGAATGACCTTTAGTACATCAGATATTATAGACCATCCAGGGCATTTAAAAAGAAATCTATCTGCTACTGTATGAATCAATCTTGAGTTTAAAAGTAATACTTTTGCTATGAAATAATAAAGATCTACTGGTATCGCTCCATGATAATATACAAAAAGTACTGGTTTGTCTTTTGGAATATTTTCTAATCCAATGACTTCATACCCTACAAAAAACATAAGTAGAATTAACAATAACCATATGTTTAATATGTAGCAAGAAAATCATGGCATTAAATTTTTAACATACCATACCATATCCAACCATGAGCATCCCAAACTGCAGCTACTACATTACGAGCTGCATTTCTCCAATCACTTCCATATGCGTTTCTTAATCTAGCTCTATTAGAATAAAATATTAAAGGCATATATCAAATATTTAATTTAATATACATATTTGAATTGATAAATACATACCTATGTAATTTATATACATATAAGATTAATGCTGTCAAATACAATAGTACCACAATCACAAGTGGTAATAAAAATGTTATCAGAAGTGGCATTAAAAGCCATGATAGCCAAAGTGTCAAATCCACATCAATGTATTCAACTAAAAATAATTCATAAACCAATTATTAATATAAAATATAATAATACAGAATATAAATAGGTATAAATAAACTAGATCTATAAATGCTACTAAAAACATAAATGGAATGTTTGTGTAATTCATTATCATTGAGTTAATGATAACAATATTTTTTTAAGAATATAAATAAAATATCATGTTACCTATAGTATCTTTTAAAATTTTCCGTAGATTGAACATCGTAGAAAACATGTTTAGATTTTGAAAAAAAGTGAAAAGAGTTTTCAGCACTTTTAGCACGACTAAATATTTGGTATTGCTTTAAGTACCATCTGCATGTTCATTAGCGTCACTTTAGAAGTCAAACACTAATATTTGCTGCTGAAAAACTAGCAGCTCTCATTTATATTCTAGAATAATTTCATCAAACCGTTAATCGCCTTCGTAAAGATTCAAGATCTTTATACTTTGTCATCCTATGCTTGTTTTTATGACTTAACACTTTGCACAACACTGCATAATTCGTGAATTCTTTTAAATATTTAATCATAAATTACAGATTAATCTCATTATTTAGCATATAATGTTATTTACGCGCCAATTCATTTATGAATAATTTAATACAAATAATTATAAATCGAATGGATTGACAAATACCAATTGGTACTGTGTGATATGTTATTATCATCACAGGTTGTTTTATAGCTGACTTCACACATGTCAGATTTGATGTTACAGTAGTGCCTCACCATATTGCGCCATGCTAGGGACAATGGGTTCAGAAATTTGAGGTATGGTATAGAAACTGCTTATCTCTGATTGGTTGACGCTCCACAGTTAAGCAGTGCTGCCCTCGCAGTTTTAGACAAAGAACGGTAAGTGAGTAAGAGACCACACATCGGCACAAACACAAGCAAAACCAGTCACACCGACTACCAATATAACTTGTCTCCCTTTACCATGCTTTAGATGTCACTCTTTTCGCGCATCCGTACGTCTAGCGCTCCATCTGAAACACGCGGCGCGATATTCGACTTGTACTTTTCGCCTCGTAGAATTATCGACCACATTTGCCAGCGAAATTGCAAACGCTGCTCAATGTACATTGAGATACGTTGCGAATTAGGGAATAGGGAAGTTTTACGGAAGTTTTAGGTCAGTTTTGAGGCTACTTTATGGCATTTTTGTCCTAAAACTGCTCCAAAACAACCCTACACCTGGCCTAAAACTGCCCTAAAACAGGCCTAAATCAGCCATAAAACAGTCCTAAAACAGTCCTAAATTGCCCTAAGACTGCCCCCAATATGCCACAAAACTGCCCTAAAACTGCCGTAAGCAGCCCTCAATTTTTCTCAAAACTTACCAAAATCTGCCCCTAAAATGCCACAAAACAGCCCTAAGTGTGCCCTAAAACTAATAGAAAAGGGGACGTGGTTAATCCCAAAAGAGACGGGTCCAACCCTCCAGGCGACGGGGCCTACCGGCCAGGAGGCGCGGCCTATTTCCAAGGGGACGGGGCTTATAGACTTGCTGGCTACCTAAAACTGTCCTTACAATGCCCCAAAATAACCCTAAAACTTCCCTAAAACTTCTTTAAACAGCCCTAAATGTGCCTAAAAGTAACATAAAATGGGGCGGAGTCAACCCCCAAGCGGTCGGGGCCAACCGCAAAAGGGCGGACCAAACCCCCTAGGTAGCAGGGCCAGCTGCTTGCGTGACCAATGAATTATTTTGTCACGTAAAAATGGGGTTTCAGATATTTAAAAAAATTAAGGTAGTTAGCGAGAATCGAGTATTCTATATACCTCATTCGTATTTCATCAGGTTTTATGAGTTGGATGCCACAAATTTATGCGGTATGTATATTCAAGCGACTCTTTTAAATCTAGACTCTTTACAAACTTCAAAATATGTTTACAACAATGGTGATCTAACGAAATCATTTTTCGAAACACTTATGTTTCAAGTGCTTCTTCCGTATCTCGAGTTCTGTTAATTATATTTGTTTAAATATTAGATTCTAAAGCAGACGAGGGAATATTAAAATTTACCATTGGGAAAAGAATTCTTATAATTATTAAACAGCTAGAAATGATAAATGTATCAATATTTTCTTTGTAATGATTTTTCGACACATCGATGCTTTAAAAATTAGTCTCTATGTTCGACGTTATTAATTATTTCCATTACGAAATCTATCTTGGTAAAAAGAATCCCGATTTCCAGCCACAGATCCCCGGTTACGACGCATGCCTCCTTTCAATTCACGTTACAGGATACAAACGAATGTATTTCACGATTGTTACAAACTTATCTCGTTACATCTCAATGGTATGAAACGGCGCACACATGCACCTAATGTGGTGCAATATTACAATCCACGTGCATGCATGCACTGCATTCATCGTGAAACAAGCTTCGAGATAGTTACGTATAATTAACGCGCATGTAGTTTCCACCAAAAATCATGTCACACGTTAGTAATACGTCTGCCGATGCATTTGCCATGCTAACTAGTTGCGCGAAGCAAATATATTGCTGTGTTCACAATCTAACTTGAGTCAAAGCTATTATGATACTTATAAGTTATTGAACCGTTAATCAGGTAACCACAGCTATTGGTTGAAGAAGGACATAATACTTTTTGTCTCTCCGTTTACGTTTTACATTTTCAATGCTGTGGAGACGATGCGGTGTCGATCAATGACGGATAAACGTCACAGGGTTCTAACTGATTGTCTCGGCAGGGTAGATATCTGGAAGCGCATTAATGGAATATTATAAATGTTCAAAAAATGGGCAACCTGTTCAGCGTTCTCTTTCTACCTGAATTACTAAGCTGGATTTTCAATTAATTAAAATCGATTATAATTAATTATTAAATAATTAAAATCTGCCTACAAAATTTATGAACTACCTACGGAAGGGCGAATGAACGATTATATTTACTTTCCTTAACATAAAGAATATTATTGTGCAGGATGAATTTCTACGAGTTATAAACAAAAAATTTGTTGGATTATTCTGTCCGTAACAGCGTGTAACATTGATATGTGAGAAGATTTTGAAGCAGCATATAAAGAGAATTGCAGAGGCATCAGAATCATCGTGGAAGATACTCGTTAAGCAAAGTGTTTTCATACCTAGAGCACTAGGAGTTGCGCAGACAGTTGTAATAATCGTAGGTATATCTTAGATCTGATGTTTCGAAAGAACTATAATTAGATGAGAATCGATGAAAGTGTCTGACTTCTTGTATCTCCGAGATTTTCGATCACTAGAGTCATGGATGAAACAGATCTTAAAGCAACTGATATCTATATTAGCGCAGAACAGTTGTACAGAATTGCAATTGAATCACTCGAGAAATTATAATTACCAAAGTAATTCAATTACATTTGAAGTCGTAATTCAGATCGCCGTTGAATTAAATTACAAACTACTTCAATTTCATTGTATTTGAATTACATTATATTTCAATTGTGATCGAAATAATTAATAATTGAATTAACTAAAAGGTTTGAATTACTTAATTGAATTATATTGTAATTCAATTACTACAACGCTGCTACGAGGCTCTTCACGTCTGAAAGATCATTTAAATCTCGACGATACTATTTTATTACGATGTGTTACCAATTAGATTGCATTCTACCATATCACGCAATTGGTATGGATTTCTACGTGTTCACGAGGTCATCGATAATACGTTCCTGTGTCCTGCAGAATCTCGATATTCTGCTTCTTTGTTTCGGATTCTACACACCCGGTCGTATCCTTCGTATCAACACCTACGAATTTAGGGTGCCCGTCATTCCGTGCTATGTAGCGAGAATCCTTTGCATTGTATTCTACGATCTCTCATAGCCTAGTTTGAGATACTCACGTCCAGGATGTGTCCAGTATTGAATTCTCCAGTCACAGTGTTACGAGAGTTGATACAAAATTTCATTCAAACTCAAATAATAACTATACAATCGTGGTACAAGTGGACGCCGTGCATAGCTGTTTGAATAACATAGGATCTATAACGGAATGTAAGCAACGTTAAACTGGCCTCAGTGTAAAACTTGAAAAATCAAGGATCGGAAGAGTTACGAAAGATTATAACAGGTTCTACTGAAACTTTTCAAAGAATGATTTTGACAAGTTTCGGTGAGAATAGAAAGAAAAGTTGCTGAATCTAAAAACCCTTAAAATAAAACTTAGAAAATGTAACAGTGTAAAATTATTCGCCGGTTCTGAAACAGTTTTCAATTAAATTGAAATGCTGAATACATTACTTATTCCTAATGCCTATATAGACATCCTGAAATTGTTCAAACATTTTTTGAGAAAGTTCCAAACAGTTACACATGTTTTCATAACAGATGGAATAAGTATTTTCTTAAATAAGGTATGCCAATTCGAATAGAATTTTTCTCATAACGATATATAACTACTACCCCCTACGAAAAAGCAACAACGGTTTTCTAGTTAAATTTTGCAAGATGTACGAGTGAGAAGAGAACGAATTTCGGCGGAGTCTGCAACCTCCGTCAAGCACCGTGCGTCGTTGCAGCAACAACCCCCGCGCACAGTCTCAAGAAAAGTTGTCGAAGCGGTTTCCATCCCGCGTTTCAATTAATTTCTCGGCGTTATGAAATCGATTTAAGACGCGTCGAAGCCCGAGGGACGAGTAGCTCCTCCACAGTTGATTCAACTCGGTGGATCGCCTCGAACGCGAGTCCTTTGACACACGATCCGTAAAATAGAAAAGATTCCTCGAGCGGCAGGTATTCCGTCGCATCGAACCCCCATTGTTTCGCTTCGGACGTATAAACGGCGCTTCGCGCGCATAATTACCAATATAGTAAAGTTCGGACAGTGGTTTCGGTTCGGAATAGTTCGGACGTGCGCAGTTAAGGGAGGAAATTGGTTCATTCGGATAACTGCACGTAAAGCGTTCCCCTCGCGTGAGGAGCGACCGTAATATAAAATTGGACAAGCCGGGGACACGCAACGTCTGGAATTTTCAGTTTCTGCGGAACCGTATCCGGAATGAAACGATCTATCATCCGGCGGACTAATGATATTCTCAGCGTTATCGCGGCGCAACGCCCCATAAAAATTCTTTACTGTTCCGCCCCCGCAGACGGCGCGGTTTAAGTCCCGTCTTCTTCGGAGCTTTACAGCCCGAATTACCCGGTCTCCGTAAACAGAGTCGGCTAACTCCCCGGGTATTGGTAACGGGTTCATTACTCCCGGCCAGGTACGCGCATCAAATGCTGACTACCACTACTGCGAAATCGTTTCCCTTGTTCCGCGATAATCCTACAAACTCTTATCCCCGGCACAATGACGGTCTCCTATGCAGTCGCTGACATGTCTGACCTAGAACCACTGTATCAGCCACGGTGCACCGTTACACGGGCTCCTACGGTGCCTATCCAGGCATTGTGCTCCTATGCCTAAAGGTACGTACACGCGAGGAAAAGAATCTCTCGCGTATTGTCGCGCTGGCAACAGGTTATGAATAGAAAATAGATATTTACGCGGGGACATACAATATTTGATACATGTCGAGTCTCTTGCATAACCCGCCGCCGCGGCGGGTCTATATTCTCTAAGAAGGAGCAACGTCGATGTGATGTGGGGTAACGTAATGGCAGGTGTTATAAATAGACCGCCACGCTACCGTGTTATCAATAAGAGATATCCTGCGCACAGTTCCATCGATAGAATCGGAACATAGTGTTTGTAAGCTTCGACGAAATACGTGTGTTCATCCCCGACTCTGGTTTCTTGCGTCCCTTGGAGACACTCATTCGAACCGCTGATTGGGAGGGCACTGGCTATACTTCCGCGTCTATAGGCAATCGCCGGCAGACTATAGTGCCCTCGCGTGTGCCCCATGGATTTATAAATACGTAGCGTAACATACGGATAGAACCGGCTCGCCGGTCTCTGGCTCCGGACCGAGGAAAATATTTCTGAAAAGTAGTCGATATACGGTCGAAGAAAAGCGGAACTTTTGTGGCTTGCTTTCAATGCGTCGTGTTGGCGGCCGCCTTACTCGTCTCAGGCATTACACGAAAACCATTTTGCCCGGATTCTCTCTCAACTCCTGCTCGACATCTGATCATTCGCCCACGTCTGACGTTCTAAGTGCAAGAATGTCGTAATACACAAGCGTCTCACTTGCAAACCGGTAGCCGCTTATTGCAAGAAGGCTCGAATTTGCGCCTATGCCGGCGTCGCAGAAATCTGTCTGCCTACTTTCATTTCTGAAAATCTTCTGCACGTTGTATGTTCGTTGTACGCAGGCTGCCGGCAACAGGTGGGGGAAATTTTGAACAGACATTTCTTGCGACAATATGTTAGGTGAATGCAAAAGTTTCTGTTCTTTAATTATAAATGATTTTCTAAATACATTCGCATTCCATCTGGGAGAAATGATATTGGTTTTTGAAGCAGTAATAGATAAAACTGATTAGTTGGATGACGATTGTGAACAATTTTACTTATTCCTTGTTGTAGGAATTTTTTAAAGTTATAGATAATACGCGATATGTGTGCACGTCTTAATTTTACTTGCTTAAAACTGCGTCAGATCTCGAATATCTATCTACGCGGTAGAAAGCGAAAACTAGAGAATTATTTTATTCGTTTTACATCGTATTTCAGTGCAAAGACAATTAAGCGTAATTGCCAGCTAGATCGTAAATACGGTGCAACTAAAGCATCCTATCGTGCTTTTGGTGCGAAGAAGCGGTAAGTTTCAGGATGATAAAGTTCCCTCTTCGTTCCCACTGAAAAACAGAGGACTTATTTAGATGATATAAACGGCGATGTATAGATACGAAGGAAATTCATAATGGGGTTGGCGCGCGACATTATAATGAATTATGGGTGGAAAGTTCCACAAAGAAACTGATTAATATTCGAAGCAGGTTCCAAGTGGTCTTCCGCGAGACTGAAACTCGCGATAGAAACCGCGGTTCGTTCATTTTCTTCGTCCAACTTGACGAAACTTCGCCAACGAAGTTGCTCCCACTGATTTCCCTCGGTTCCATTGTGATACGTTGCCTTTTCCTTGAATGCACTATCCCTGTTGGTTGTTGCTTTGTCTCGTAATTTGATTGCCGACGGTCGTACACAATATTGCTTTTGGGGATTCCGCCTGGTTCGGAAGTGTTCCGCTGGCCAACTCTTTCGGACCGATGAAAAACCAGACCGAAAAATATCACGCAGGAAGTTCTTACGAGTCTGGGTGGGTGTTTATGGAATATTTTTCCTGGTGCACGGACAAATACAGAAGGGAAATGGACGTGTCGAGTTCAAAGCAAACCACGACCCACGCATAAACGCAAACACATCATTTAGCACCCACGATGAACACGACGCACATGTTAATTCCAAGCAGATCATTCGACATTTGAATAGATAAACGAGTTATCTCGAATCTCTTGGTAAATATGAAGCTTTTAAAAAACCGTTCGACCACAGAGGTATTGTCGAAACGATAATAAGGAAGGAGGAATTCTTATAATTGACATTTGAATAGATTAACGAGTTATTTCGAATCTCCTGGTAAATTCAAAGTGTTTAGAAAACGAGGAATATTTATAATCGGGAATACTCTTGTCCTATGAAGGCATTCTCAATCATTGGAAAACGTGAATCTAGCAAACATTACCGCCATAACCACGTTTCCGATTATATACATTGATTTCGACAAGCACACAGGTTCTAGGATTGGTTTCCAATCAGGAAATCGAATACTAATGACAACAAAGCTAGGCTCCATGACACAGCTAGCATTAAGACCATGCGAACCTATGTATGTGGCAAATTCAAGGGATTAGGAGCAGATGGGATTTAACAATAATGGCAACAGCGCCATTTGTACGCCAAGATACGAAAGACGGACCGCGTAAAGCTGTAGACATAGTATTTAGCAGTCGGCAAAGGAGGTTGAACGACATCGGCAGTGACGAAATCGAATATGCGCTAATTAATACCGTATATGGAATGCTCGAATTGCATAGAAATATCTACGCATTCAAAATAGCAAACTGTATTGAGATATCCGAATTTTAAACTCGTTCAAATGTCAAAGCACTTACCCTCGCCAGTACACGTTCTTGGCTTTTTATGAGTACTTTGTGAATATAGATCATCCAACGCCATTTTGTATGAGCAGCAATTAAATGATATGAAATGAACTTCTCTTAATGGAGATTTGTCTGTTTAACTTAATAACGTATTATCTACATATTAAACTTAATTGCATCAGAAATTGCGTCACCCTTGCTTCGCTGACAATCATTCCATCCACGTCATCAACGCAATTTTTTTGACACTTTGCCGACGATATTTGCTCGCTCTCACCTTCATAATTACCGAAAATCATTTCTTCAACAATGTTTACTTATCGATGTTGTCTTCTAGAGCCTATGAGGATTGTTCGGCTTATTAAATCACGGTTATCGCTACACGTTATAAACAATTTCACTTCATCGATCCATCTCTGGTGACCTTGATCTTTGCGTATGTTGTTAGGTAAGTGATCTTTAGAAGGTTTTAGCCATCGCTCGATGATTGTTAAAAATTGATCGGCGCTGTATGCGGAAATCGAAATAAAAATGCTGGTCAGGGTTAGGTCTGGTACACGTTCGCACTGGACGATTCGTGTTGGAGTCTGGATTTTCTTATCGGTACTCGAATGACACATATGTTTGTCTTTAGATTTGTCGCACTTCGATCTAAATTAAATGAATACAATATGGTAACTGTGTTATTTTCTATCTAGCAATTTCATAACAGACATTATATCAATTATTCAAGAACAGAATGTGTTTAACACATTCTTTCCTAAACCTATCATGGTCGAAGTGACCGATTTGTTATTATTCGAGCAAGAATGAAAATGAATCGAACAACTAACACCAGTCATTACTACTGCTCGGTATGTTGCGTTCAAATTACTAAGAAGGAAAGTAATTATTGAACATAATAGAAGAACATGCATAAATGCTGTCCAATCTCTGTGCTAGCGACTAAACATTGTTGGCAAATTATTGTATCGATGAAATCGTGTCGTCGAGTTGATCGCCGACGAAATCATAGTCGCTGGGGCAAAGGTGTGACCAGTTTCGAGAATTTCGTCAAAGTTGCGCGAACTATTCCGAATGACTCCTTTGTAACAAATACGTCGCCGGCTGATAACGAATCCATTAAAGATACAGATTTCTCTTTCGACCGTGCGGCGTGTCACGGTTAATCAATTTCCGGCGCACGGTTCCCCACGTGGCGATTCCTGTGCGCGAGAGATGCGTTTAAACGCAATCTGGCACGATGCCTATCGCAATAATTAACAACGTGTACACGCGACTGCGTATTGCGTTGCGCGAGAGGCAGCAGCCGGCCGGACCACGGCCGAAAAAGAAAACAAGAAAACGGGGATGGAAAAGCGGACAGAAGGGAACGATAAACCGACCGGAAGGTACGTGGCGCACGTCGCGATCGGGAACGGGAACGGGGACGGGGCAGCAGGGTGTCGGGCCTCGAGACGAACGTCTGAAAAGAGAAGCCGGGGTTGTGCATCAATCGAGCGTGTAATCGTCGATGGTAACGTCGAATTAGAAATGAGGAAACAATCGGAGCGAAATGCACGGCAGTTCCGCGGGGACGGCCGCAAGGGGTGGCTGATTTCGTGGCCGCTCGCCGAAACGATCGGTTGCCGTCGGTAGGGGTCGCTATAGGAAGGCCTCGTTGGCCACGGCGCCGACGCTATGCAACCCGCTTGACGTAGCAAGATGGCGGCGGCGAGTCGGAGGCGTCTCCGTCCGCACAGTGCTCGACGTCGAGCAGTCCGCGTACGCTCGCAACAACGTTTCACCGCATTAATGTGGTAGTGCATTCGGAGCACCGCACACGTCCGCGGCCACGGTGCAGAGTCTCGTCTTTTCGTATACCGTAGTATAATCAACAATCATCAGGGAAAACAACGTGCACGGAACGTCGGGGTATCAAGTGCGAGCACGACGGAGCGCATCGTAGACCAGTGGTGAAACTCGATCGTTTCGTTCGCGACGATACATCCCCGTTGATTCTTTCTGTCGTGGTGCGTGTTCCTCGTCTCCCCCACGTCCCCGTTCTACCCGCGCCGTTCCTCCCTCCTTTTCCCTCCGTTTCTGTCTTTCTCTTTCTCATCTTCTCTTCTTTCGTATCACTCTCTGTCTTCGTAGAGCTTCGAACCGATTCCCAGCGAGTTGAGATCCCCGCCGCACAAAGTGCCCGCCGCGTGTTTCCTTATTTCTTTTATTTTTCGGTTCCTCCACTGATCTATCTTTCACCCGCTCGCTCGATCGCTCGTTCACTAGCTCACCCTCACCATCTCTCTCTCTTTCTCTTTCTCTCTCTCTCCCTCTTTCTCTGTTTCTCTCTCACCCCCATTCTCTCCTTCTCTCTCTCATTGTCTGTATCTCTTTCTACCTATTACCCTCAACGGCTCTCCTGTTGTGTGTGATTACCCCCCGTTTCGCGAGATCGCGGTGAAATGCCCGTAACCGGTCGTGGCTCGCGACGACGACGAAGACGAGGCGGCTGTCGTTGGTGTACGGTTCCTTGACGAGCACGGGATACGTGCGAACCGGCGCATGCACTGCAGCCCCTGCTACTATGATAATAACGAGAAAGGTGGCACGGTGGGCGCTCCTCCTGAAGCGAGAGGCGCTCGGCCGAACCTACGGTGCAGAAAAGCGGTCCGAAGAAGCGAAACACCGCGGTGCCACGGCGATGCTGCCTCGTTCCGGCCGGGTAGATGACAACATCGACACCGACACCGACACCGTGGCCACCGACCCGAGGAGGACCAGCAGCTGCGTCGCGTTGGTGCTGCCGTTGTTGTTCCCGTACCATTACTACTACTACTACCGTTACTATTATCCTCGTGACGAGTTCGCCGCCTCGCTATTAAAGTCCGACCGCCTCACGCTCGCCGACGACCACGAGGACCATTCGCCGCTAGGAATCTCGGGGATCGAGCAGCAACCGACACAAGAAACCGTGCGTCGAGCCGCAGCCTCGCCAGCAACAGCACTAGCAGTACCGGTGGTAGCTCTGTCATCGTCGTTGACCAAGTCGAAACCGGAGGAGCAACAGGACGTGGCACACGGGAAACAGAAAACGGAGAACGTGGCGAGAGGAACAGAAGTGGTGGTAGCGGCGCCCGAGAGCGTGGACAGTAACCGCCTTAGCCGGCAGAACGTGCTAGGTGCACGGTTTTGCGCGTGACCAACAGCCCCTCGCTGTTACGCCGAGTCGATAATAATCGCGGTGTGCGATTCCGCGGCGGTGTACCGTTTATATGTAAACGGTTACAATTCAAACGGTGCCCCTCGTGTATAACCCAGTGAACAACGGATATATAGCGCGTTTATCGGCGTACTGATCAAACCACCGGCGAGCTTTCACCGGAGATACTCTCTCTCTCTCTTTCTCTCTCTCTCTCCCCCTCTCTCTCTCTTTATCTGTCTCGCCCACATACACATACACATACACACACAGTCTCTATCTCTGTCTCTTTTACCGCCCCCAGCCTCCTACCCTCTATCCCTGCCCCTCTTCCACGCGCGCACCGGCTTACGGTGTGACGCGGAATCACGGAACGGAATAAAAATTACGCGCGTGATCTTTGTGCATTCGTGGAAGTATCAGTGTCCGAAATAGAGAGGCGCGAGTGATACACTAGAGAGTCGTTGTGGGCCAAGAATCGTCGTCGTCGTCGTCGTCATCGTCGCCGTCGTTGTTGTTGTCGTTATTCGTTGTTGTTCGTGTGTAGCTGGCCGGCCTGACTGTTTCGTGTCGAGCACGCGTGAATCCGCCGCCGGCCGCGTGATACAGCGACGCACGATAGCAACGCGGTGCCTAGAATCGCCGTGAGAACACGTACGATCTACCCCGGGGACGAGAGTGAGTTCCGACGAAGAGGAGAGAGCTATTGTTGTTCCGAGTTGTTCCCGCGTGCCGTTACACCGGCCGACGACAGCACGCCGAAGAGAGAAAGCCCGGAGAGGAGGAAGGGATAAGCTCGTCGCGGAAAAAGAAGGACACGCCGCGAACGACAAAGTAGAGTCGAGAGAGACTGATAGAGAGGGACGGAAGTTATTAAGATCAGAAGATAGAACAAGAAGGAGGAACGGAGGACAGACGAGAGCGGGAGAAGCGTGACACCGTTGCAACTCGAACTCCAGCCCTGAGATTTTCGATTCGTGTGGACGCGCCATATTCGCGACACACGTACACAATATTGTATCTTCCTCTATCTCTGTTTATCTGTCCCCCTCTCACTATCTGTCTCTCTAACCGCTATCTCTGCTGCTATCTTCCTTTTGCTCTCTAATATTTACATATATATATGTATACACACACATATATGTATATATAAATATATATAGGTATATGCAGATATATACCTATATACATATATATACTATACGAGTATTATATGCGTACATACATACGGCTCGACACAGATATATAAATATATATATGCACGTCTAAACGCACGCGTGTACCGCGTGCCGCACACGTTTTCCGCGTGCGAGCCAGGCGCACAGTGCGGAAAGAGAAAATAGTCGGACACCGGTGCCGGGCGAGACGGAAGGTTGTACGGCGAAATACGCGAGTGTGCTCCTTCGATCCGGCGTGTCTCGTTATATAGCTGCATCACTTTCCTACGGATCCCAACGCCGCGTCAAGTGCCGCTCGGCCAATTAAGCGAAACTCTCAACGCTAAGCCGATTTGCCCGAACATCTTCGAACATGTCGCTGCTCAGCGTCACGGGTGAGTCTTTTCGCTTCTTATTTCGTCCTCGTCTCTACCCTTCCGAGCTACATGTGCTCGCGAACGCCGCGCCGGCTTGAGTTTCTCCGGCGAACTGACCCTTTCGCTGGAAAACAATTTTCTTTCGATTCGTAACGTCGTCTTTCTTACCGGAAATTTTTTACATAATATTCATATTTATTTATATAATATTCATATTTATTTACTAACGTAGCGCAAGATTGCGTTTCAGCTGCGAATGATAGAGCGTATTTTGAGTAACTATAGTTTTTGTAATAAGTGGAACCAAATTTTTTCAGAAATCTGATGTTTCGTTTGTCCATTTAGCAGGTGATTCCCATTAGTTGGCTTTTTTTATTGCTTATTATGGTTCTTCAAGAAGTGATTAATCTCAAGAAGGAGATTCATTTTAAGTTATAATTGGACCGCGAGTTTTATGGATTTTTGACAAAAACGACTAGATCGGAAATAAAACTGTAACGACGGGTTCGAGAATATTTTTACATTATATAAAACTTATTAAAATTAGTGAAAGAGAAGAGACGTTTTTACCCGTGTACGTTTCTTATAATTAACTCGCGCATGACACTTAACGCATAAGAATCCACAGTCCAGTTATAACAAAATTCGTATGCGAGAATAGAAGTTCGTTGATTAAGTATTATTGTTAAATATTAACTAACTACGCTATAACATTTCATAAAATCATATTAATTTACAAAATCGGAATGAAAAAGTTTAAATATAAGTTGGTAATTATGTCATTAAACTTTCTCGATTCCGCAATTTCTAATAAAGTTTGGATTACATGGATCCGACGAAAATGAACTTTTAAAGATGGATGAAGAATCGAGTCACCTACGCATGACCGACATAACAGTGAGAGCAAAGAATATTAATCCGTTCTGCAAAATCCGTGGTTAATACTGTTTCTCATGTAGCATCGAATTAACTTTATATTTTTTAATTAACTTTATTCTTTCTATTTGCTTATAATGTTAATAAAACTCGTTGTACGATCTATAAATCCATAAATTCAATCAGGAAAAAAGTTTCAAACATTTTCAGACACGCTTAAATTTGTTAAAGTAGAGATTACGAAAGCAGAGTTTTCAAGCCATAGAATAAATACAGATTCGTTGTCCTACGATTGAGTTCTACAAAACTGTAACAGTCTCAATCCATTCATGAGCGGTTGAACGATTTTTGAATGGTTTATTAGACGATATATTCTGCGGGATAAAGTTTACGATTTAGAGTATTCTCGCGGAAGATGTCAGTCCTGTTTATATAATAATAACGGCGTTTATCGGAAGGGTTTTCGGTGGTCCTTTATACGCAATATTCTGGAATACCATAAAATATAGTGTCTTGGGTTAGAGCGCTGTGCGGGGGTGGCCGCCGTGAAACGTGCCGAGTATTTTACGACATCCTCGTCAGATTTCAAACTTCCCCTATTCCTCTGAATAAATATTCGGTGCTGAGTGAAAAGTCCTCACCGAACTCGCAAAAACGTGGAAACACATGGAGTCAGCAGCGTCGGAGCGAAAGAATCTTAAGAATTCGATAATAAAACGGATCGTTAAATACAGTGTAAGGATTCATCGAAACGATACGAGTAATTCGTCTGTAAATAGTCACAAAATGAAGTCAATAACTTTGTTAAAATTGGACTAAATGACTTGAATTTTGTTTAAATGTTAAACGGACTAGTATACTGCGCAATAACTAAAAGTCTCTTTCTTAATTTTACTGTTTCTTAGAATGATGAAAAAGAAATAAAAAAAGACTCGCGTTTCTTAACTTTTTATCTGAACCTGGAACAAAAATTTAATCATTATGTTTTGTGAATCTCAGTAATTTATATGTAAGCTGCAAATTTCATCCAAATTGGTTGATGTGCAGTCAAACTACAAACATTGAAAGATGTAAAAATTTGCAGATTTTTTACGGACGAAAATCGTGAAAAATCTGCAGATTTTTTACGGACGAAAATCGTGAAAAATTTGCGATTTTCGTGATCTTTAATTGTTCTTAGCTTATAACAACGTCCATTGATTTCAATGAAATTTTCGATCTACAAAACGCACTATTTAAGTTATCGTCAGATAAAACAGTTAAAAATTTCGAGTTTCTTGTTTTTGTTTCCATTCCAAGCAATTGCAATTTTCAAACAGAACATTCTCTAGTAAACTAGTATCTATAACATCTCAAGAAAATACATTTCGCCCACTTTTAAGAAAGATTTTCTGTTTTGAAAGATGTTCGAATATTAATGCTGGTCACTGTACATCGCTTATGTAGATCCATCCTTACGTAATTTCTCTAAACCATCAAATAATATTATGTAATGAAACAACGAAATTCGTTCTGTATGATTACATTCATAATATGCTTCCATAAATTATGGACTTTAATTCTGAGTAACTAAACTACCTTCCAAAAACGTTCACGCTAATTAAAACACGAAAATAACGATACCTGAACGACAGAAATATTTTAGTTTCTAGAGAACTAAATAATAATGTAATATCGCTGCTACGTGAGTTTATTTATCCAGGGTTAAATAGACCAAGGAATTGGAGTTCGCACAGACGATAAATTTTCATCGTTGTTCGAGGGAAAGCTAGCCAGCTCGTTTTTCGACATTTTTCTGGCCTTTTTACGGATCGTACTTGCGGCGGTTCTTGACATGCATTTCGCAGTTCCTCGTTCCGGCTTTCGTGCTTATAATTAGAACAAACGTTATACTTCCCTAGACCACCGAGGAAGATGTTCAAATGTAGCAGCATCTTGGAAACGGTATTTTTATCGTTCTCTCATTAACAGGTTCAATTATTCTTTACATCGAGGCGAACTTTCGAACTATGCAACTTCGCCGGCGATTTTCCTGTCGACGTTGTTCTTGTTCCCGCAGCTAACCACTTTTCTTCCTCGTTAAAAAGAATTCGCGAATTAATTTAACCCGGGAACTGAATTCCTCCTCACGGTTGAAGAATACATTCCGATATCGATGTTATTTTCCAGCAAATGGAACGGCCACGAAATACAGACTTCCTCCCGCGGCGAAATTATTTTCATTTCCGACAATTGAATAAAGGACGAAACGCGATTTTCAAACGCGATTATTGCGGAAACTTTGCAGCCGTGAAATAATTTCTGTTCCTTCTCTTTTTTTCCCCCTTGTGCAATCACGTCTACGCAACGACGCGAATCGGGCAGATTATTTTTGAACTTTAAATTACGCGCGGGATTCCTCGCGTATGCAATTACTACAATGACCAAACTTCGAAATTGCCTTCTGGACAATGGGCGTTCGCGCAAGGTGTGTAGATTGGACTTTTTATTGGAAAGCGATTCGGAAAAAACGGGATCGAGGGAACAAGGAGCAGTATTAAGAGTCTGCGTGATGATTTCATTCGTGTCGAGTATCACGATCCGGTTGGCCTTTTATTTCTCTAAGTAAATGCCGGAACGTGTCATCTGCACTTGATTATATGCCTAATGGAAATAATCGGTATCTTTCTCCTCAGTTGAGTGCCCATCCCACCTACTTAAGATTACGTTAGATTTTTATACATAACGATTCATGAACGACTAGCGTATCCGAAATGGTATCTGAACGAGTCAGTCAGAATAAAAGAACAATAATAAATATTGAGTTTAAAAATACTTGCCATTTCTTCAGTTATCATAATTTCAAACTCATTTATTTCATCTGAAATTTTAATGGAATTTCATTGTATGTTCAACGTGGCAGTTCAAAGTATTAAGTTGTTAATTAAGCGTGAATTTTTACAATAATATATTGTGTTCTAAATTTGATTGAGATCGAAACAAAGTCCTGTACCGTGCATTTTAAATTTTCAATTTTTGTTTTATAAAACAAATTGCTTCGGTTTTATGGAATTTCCGAGGCTGGCGTGCTGGCAGTCTACCTATTAATATGCAAATAAATGAGCGAACGTGCGGTACAATAGGATTTTATAATGCTCCCGTTATGTATTGACTTTCGTATTTGCGAGGTAACAGGAATTTTCTCTCAATTCTGATTTTTGTATTCGGTTCGCATGGTCCGGCTATTCAACGATTTAACCGGCTAGTATAAACCCGATAGAAGAGTTACTTTGAACAGATATTTCTGGGCTAGGCAGGTTCGGCCATTGACCACTATCGGCTCTCTAATGTATCTTTTCAAATATAGTCAGCGAGTTCCAGCGTACATTGATCCTGTCTAAAAGCAAACATGTCTGTGTACACTTTCTGAAGGATATTCAAACGTTAACGCACGATTGATTTTCGAGATTATTATTTCCGGGCGAGTCTGCAGCGGCTCGAAATATTTTTGTAGTTTAAAGCGAATGTTCAAAAATGTTTTCTTCACCGAAGCTGTATGCTGTTGGTTCGTCCGAAGAGTTTGACGTTCTGCAAGCACAATATGGAAACATATGGATTGAAACAAAGGGGGACAGGGTTTATATAAAAATACTCCCGCGATCTCTTTGTTTACGAGATACTCTGGCGTAAATCTATTTGTTTTTGTCGCTGTAAATCGTTCAAAGAGATGCACAGGCCGGTTTCCCAGAGACTTTTCAGATAAAACGCGATCGTGGAATAAAACGCACGAATACTTTTTAATCCCTTGCGATCACTTCTACGTTGATTAGCACTTCGATTAAGGAAATGATTCGAGACGAGACAATTTTTGTTCCTTGTCTATGTTTTCGTTTAGTCTGATTTCTGGATTTTGCTGACAAGAAAATACAATTTCGTTTCGATTTAGAAGAAACTCGTAACATTCATACATAAGTAGATTAACGTGTGATATCTTCATCGCGGCACTGACTCGCCGTTACAGCGCAAAGGGTTAATTAGATACACATCCGACGTATTCCGGGAGCAAACATTAATCCGTCCGTCCAAACAATTTCCTCCCCGAATTTCAATATTGCGACACCGTTGGAATAAATCTACCACCCTTGATTAAAATTCGAGATAGTGCGTACACGCTCGTTTCGGCATACTAAAAAGTGGCATTCCTTTGAGACCGAATTTATATATCATTCACAGTGCCAATCACATTCCCGCGCGCCGTTTACCGAATCCGCAACACGCGTATTATCCGAATTGATTAATAAGCATAATGAGAATATCGTGTTCGTATCAGATTCCGGCGAGTCTACGCGGGCAAACGCCGCCGGTAATTTAATTAGAACGCCGAAATATCGAATTCGAAAAGCGTCGGCCCGCCGTGTGTCAGTCACCCCCCGCGCTATACGTATAATATATGGGTTATACGAGCAGATTTCCACGGATCCCGTCGGCGACATCGCAAATAAAAATAGTCGGACCAATCGATCGGCGAATCGGAATCACGGTTCGATCGATTCGACGTCAGACGCAAGCGTGACACGCGACTCTGAGCGGATCGAAACGGGGTTCGATGAAATTCCCGCGAACCCCGTCGAGCTTTTCCCGAGAAAAATCAATGGTGCCGATGTGGCATGCTTCGAAGGAGGCATCCGGGCACAATCTTTTCCCGGGAACGAAACCGGCCAAACAGAACGACGCGATGACGTATTGGCCGGTAAGTAACGAGAGACAATTCTCGATGGTTCTTTTATCTCTGTCCTATATCTGGTCATAAATATCGTCAATCCCCGGCGTCTTCTCGTTCATTTAGTCACGTAGACGCACGTGTACGGAGTAGACCGGGCTCAGGTGTGTGCGCGCGGATGCGGGCGTGTCTACGTGTGCGTCGCAGTGTACATGCAGGTTGTAACGTTCGGCGAACGGTGTGTAGTCGGTGTATACAGATAACAAAGCGCATGAGTGTTCGTCCATGGCTACGGGACGGCCAACGGAGAAGCGAAAGGGAGCGAAAGAGAGAGGACGAGCTGGAGAGAGCATAGTGCAACGGTTGACCCCGGTACACGGGGTCATTCCCTTCTTCAACCACCACCACCACTACCACCACCACTTGCACTACCACCACTACAGCCGTTCTTCCCTCTCTCCTCGATGCCTGCCACCCGGTTCTACCGTTCACCCACCGTCCCTACTACGCTCGCTTTTCCAACCCCTACTCAACCCCCGCGTATACTCGAGGCAACGCTGCCATCACGACCACGCAACTCCACTCTCTCTCCCTCCCTCTCTCGCTCTTTCTCTCTCTCTCTCTCTCTCTCTCTCTCTCTCCTTTCTCCACTCTCTGCTCGCCCGGCCAGCCGATCCAGGAACGAGGTGTCACGGGAACGTAAACTCTCGTGCATACGTTGCCTGACAGCGACGATCTCACGGACTCTAGGCTCCACCTAGATCTTCCTTTGCCTGTCAGACCGGAAGACAGGTAATAACTTACCAGATGTTTGATTTATGGTAATGTTGATACTGACGGGCTGCAGAGTGTATCGAATGATTGGCGCCCTTGCTTCGGAGTCGAGTTAATGATCCTGCTGGTCGATGAAGTCGAGGGTTGCTGGCTGAAACGGTTCCTGCTTCGAGGGCTGCGCCATCGATTTTTTGGCTTACTCGCCGGGCGTGGGTAACGAGGAGGCTGAGGATGTTTATGCTGTTTTCAAATTTTCTGCGCGAGTTTTCGGGAAGTCGGGCTCGGATTTACGGATGAAAAGTAAACAGAAGTTGTGTAGAAGTCTATCGAATCACGTATTTCAGTACGTTTTAGACATGCACATGCTGTGCGAATAATGTTTGCGATTTTATGTCGCGTTGCGAGGAATTTTTTTGTTGACGAGAAATAGTTTTTGACAATTGGATATTTAATTGTTCGTAAAATCGCTGTTAATTTTTAAGTGGAATTAATATTCCAAAAATTAATTTCATTATGTAGTATAACTCCACTGTGTGGAATCGATGAGTTTCCGAACTTACTGAGTGAAAACAGTAGAAGATTAAAAGAACCCAAGAATATTGGTACATTATTTTTCCATCTTATTGGAGTTATTAAAAGATGAAGAAATCTCGAGTTACACTTTTGCATAAAGATTTGTAGTCTAGTTATTGTAAGTAAAATATAATTGGGTTTCGTGTGCAAGTGAGCGGTGATCGTTTCCACTTTCCTCGATTATTATTGATAGTACGATTGCGAGATTGCGTGTCGCGTCGATATTATTTTCATCCGCCAGTTCGTTGTTGTATTAGTTTGGCAAATGGGTAATGTAACACAATATTTATAAACACCGACACGAGTGGAATCAGCGAGCGATAGTCCGACGTGCCTGCCAAGTCACTTACACTTCTACTCGACGAGATTTCGAGACTGATTCCCTCGAATCTCGTGACTGATGAGAATCCTTATTCCGCAATCTTGATCTCTTGCTTGATAAGGAAACTTTTTTCGATGATTTCGAAAACTGTTGACTATCAAAAATTGCTATTAGGTATCTTATAATAACATTAGAACTACCAGACGAACCACCGAACCATAGTCAAAATAACTACTACTAATGACTGTGTCTAATATTTATTTAAACATGTGCAATGTAACAATGGTTTTGTTACTTTTATAAGGCGATATAGGCTACTCAATTATAGTATTTGGTAATGTAATTTTGAAATATGTTTTATTATTTGTATATTTTAAATATGTTATGGTATTTTTTCAATTAATAAGCTTTTGAATGGAAATAGCAATTAGAAGTGATCGAAGCTGAGAATTTAGCGAATAAGCGTGCTATTGAATAGGAGTTGGCTGCGTCTGATCATGATCAACCGGTTTCACTTCTTGCAAGTACTAGGGCGCATCAACCTGACGGATTAGCACTCATGTCAGTTCGCTCGAAACCTGTCAGAAGTTCTAGTGATTTATATTGAGCACTCGACTATAGAACTTTATTTCATACAGTAATGAATGAACTAATGTGCGAGACACAGTACAAAGAACCGTTCTTGAAGATTTGCTGTGCGCGACTTTATTTCTAACATTATGTTATATGTAATAAATGCTAGCATAATAAATGCTACATGTACAATAACGAATTGTCTATTATTCTGAAGCCAATACAATTTTTGTTATTTCACGTTGTCAGGACCAACATTAAGCTAAGAGTTGTTCAACTATTTCGACGTTCATACTCAACCCTTTACATACATATACAATGGAATTTTTATTGCGTTCTGTAGTTGAAATATTCAGCACTGTTGCAAGCAGATTATTTCATACAAATATTTATTAAGAATCGGATAAAAAAATAATTTTACCTGGACATAATATTTTTTAATTAGGCATAATATACTCACTCGGATTCGGTATATCCATTTAAAAAAATTTGTTCATTCTATCCCAACAGTAGTCCCTTAAATTGGAGCGGCGAAGGGTTAAACGAGCGATTTTTAAATCGTCGACTTTGGATCTCGAACCGTTGTCAATTTGTTAAAACGAACCGTTCCACCAGTCTCAGCCGCGTAAAGTAACAATCGTTCGCGAACGCCACATATTTCCGGCGCGCACGTAGAGAAGATTCGCTCGAAATCGCGACCGAGGATCTTCGCCGGCAAAAAGTCTGCTGAAAAATTGGATCTGAGAGTGGCCGTCGACTGGCGCGCGCTAATCTTTTTTCCCCCATTGATTCCCTTGGAATTGATGGTGGGAACAGTATCGAGAACTCGGAGCAAGATTAATAGGAAAATCCTGCAGGATTTGCTGCGCCGGAGATTACACGGATGAAATTTAAATGCAACAAGAATTTATGTTTGCCGCGATATTTATTGCGAGGGAGACCGGGCCCGGGAGTTTCGGGGCTCGCAGCTTTATTCATTCGCCTGCCGGTGAATCGACGATAGAGAGAAATAGGTCGACTGATGCGACGAAAAACGTCGATGTGCCACGTTTCTTCAGCGTGGCGCCGCCGCACCGGTCCCGTCGATTCTCGCGCGAGGAGCAAGCGTTTCGAGGAGCGAACCTTCCGAGGGCCGGCTGTTTATTATCGGAGAGGATCGATCTAAGAGATTGACGACGACGCGTCATAAACGTAGCGGATACGTCAAATTGTTTGCGGGACGCGGCGAATCCTGCTTCCATGTCCGATTCTCTCTCTCTCTCTCTCGGTCTCTCTCTCTTCTTTCGCGGTATCTCCTCTCTCCGGTTCGCTCGGTGTATCTTTAGCTCGGTGTATTCTGGCACCGCCGGGGTGACGCAGGTTATTCGGGTCACCTCGAAATCCAAATACGTCGAGGAGAACGAGACTAATAAAAAGGAATGCTTTCACGACACTTCTGATTACGTGTGCCTCGCGAGTTATTAGAAAAATGAAAGTGAAGCGAAAACGGGTCTGTCGGGGACGCGATTCTTGGGGGAGCGGGAGCTTGGCTACGGAGCCGCGTTAATTCATTCGTGATCACGAAAGTGCGAATTCCCCGACGCTTTCGTCGCGGACGTGACAATGCCCGGCCGTCGTGGAACCTCGGGATTGAGAAACAGAACGGAAAAAGAGTTCACGGAGCAACGACACGTCGCGGCGTCCGCGTCCGCGTCGCTCCAGCTGGAAAAAGAGGGAGGCATTACAAGCTCGTTCCAACCCGAGACCGTGCCGGTGACTTTCTTTATCTTCTAAGCTGTGTCGCTTTCCTAATTGATCTCGCGTTTCCCGCGATTCTTGCGCTCCTTCTTTTGTCGCGTTTTTATTATCTCAGTAGTCGAGTAATGGCAAACTGGATTACTGGCCCAGTGGTGTAAATCGAGGGATTTGAGGACATTTCAACGTAGCTTCTAAACTGTTAAAGATATCGGAGGGAAAGGGCGAAACTGCCTTTAAAGGTTTTTCAATGACTCTTATAACGTTCAATAGCTGACCAAGAGAAAATCGTCTGTGCAAAAATTCGACCTGTAACTTGTCCGTGAGGGTAGTACAACCCAAAGGGGCTTATCCAAAAGGGGGCGGGGCCCAGGGTTATTCTAAAACGGGGAGGGGCAAAAGGAAAGGAATTTATTGCAAGGAAAGGAAATAGAGAATAACTGTATTAATATAAATAAGTAAAATAAGAAAACAAGTTTATCAATAAATGCAATATTTATTAAAAGCAATATTTTCTTAATCATGACTAAACTGTGGATTTTATCCATTTATTACAGAAATATAAAATTTTGAAGTTAGGAGAATAATTAGAGAATGTTATTATTCGCTTAATGTTTCAAATAATTGTGGTAGAAAATTTGCACTATGCATCGAACATCGCAATCACGATATTAAACAAATTTCTATGTTCCATGAAAAGTGTATTTGCACGAACATAAGCAATCTACCGATCGGTACTTCGATTTCTATTGGCAATAACAAAACGCGATAAACTTACAACGCAAAACTCAGTTGGTTCTATCACAGTGCTGTCAATACGGTCGCAAAGAGAATATCGTTTTTTCGTCGAAAAGTTTCTCTCCGGATAAACGAGATCCACATTCAAGGAACGATTCACGTGTGTATAGCCCCCGGTCGATGTGTGCGTATATACATACATAATTTCCGAAGTAACGGCACGGAAACCGAAAGATTAAAGTGTCCCCGAATGATGAATAAATATTGTCCGGGGCGTAAGGGCAAGTTCTTGGATAATTTATGAATGAACTGGAAGGAGAGTGACCTAGGAAAATGTCCGTTCGCTCGGAATACGACGTTTCTTCGTTTATGTTTTTGTTTCATCGTTTCACGCTTCATTTTTCTTGTCCCCGGCTATATTCATTGTCGCGCGTTCAAAGGATGAACGCTCGCGAATACCACGCTCCAGGGTTGGCCGTGTGTGTACGTGTACATTTTCCCGTCGTCTTCTTTTCCATTCGCTGCGTATAACATTTTCAATGACAATGTCTCCGGCAGAGACCTACTTTTTGCAACTCGCACTTAGAAAGGGAACAACGTTGCATTTGAACGGCCGCGTTTTTCACCATGCCCGTGGAAATGTGTCATCGTTAATGGAAATGCATCGCCTACAATAACGAGGACAATCTATTTTACACTCGTAAAGGCCGGCTAGACTTTATTTCGACCTGACGGGCCGCGTTGAATCGTTACCTTGGAAGAACCGAAATATACTGCCCGGCCCGCTGTAAATTTCATTCGGTGCGCGGCCTCCGGTAATCGTCGATTAATTTTAGCGGACGGTGGTCGGTCGAAATTGAATTCTACAGTCACGCGTCGGTA
The DNA here is from genome assembly GCA_028455555.1 of Augochlorella aurata. Lineage (NCBI taxonomy): Eukaryota > Metazoa > Arthropoda > Insecta > Hymenoptera > Halictidae > Augochlorella > Augochlorella aurata. The sequence goes on from CM052149.1 coordinate 6,660,449, forward strand.
ATCTTCTGAAATTCGTTTCAAAGGATTCGACGAGTTACACCCGCGGCATACAACCGCGACGTTTTTCGTAAATATTTGAGGATCGATTTCATCGGTGCGCCGCTGCGCGAACTTACAGCACCGAAGTTTTCGTTCTACGTTAGCCGGTTAACAGGGCGTCGCGAAATATTTCATCGCACCAGGAAAACGACTCCGACGACGACTTTTTCCGTCACGGACATTTTTTTAAAGTAATATGTACAGCGGATATTACGTTCTCGTCGATGAAATGTAACGCAGAATATAATTGTCGCAGAATATGTATGAAAAGTGACGGAAAGTATCATGAATGTATTAAATTGTAACAAATTCGTCGAAAAACTTTCTTATTTTAAGGGATGATTCGAGACACCCCGCTTAACTCTGCAAGAAATTACGTCATTCGTATACTACCGAGGCAATCAACGTGTCAAGAATCGCGGGCGTTTAACGAAACAATAAAGCCGAGCGAAACATTAAGTCGGAATTGCAGATCCAACGGCAATACGAATAAACAGGGAATGATATTTACATAGGGTCCGCTCGCGAAGGTAACTTCAGCCTCGAGAGCGATTCGGTGGAAGGATTGCTTGTTAAAATGCACGATGACTGGTTGCTCTTCGGGCGACGAGGAGAAATGGCTTCGATATCCGATAGCCTTGCTATTTGCCGAAGAATTTAATTCCCCGCGTTCTAGACAATACACGCCATAACGGTAATATGAGATTGCATTTTCCATGCGTGTTATACGAGGCCATAAATGTTTCGATTCCGTGAATTTCCCTTGGCGGAATTCGCGAACGCGCGCAGGGAAACGTCTCTCGAACGTCCTCCCGTAGCCCCCATCCCGTTTCCGCTGTTTCATCTCATTTCCCGAGTTTCGACCGCTCAGGTGAGAACTTCCGTAGGCGACTTGCGGTATCCTCCGTTGCTTAATACTATTCGTACACACAGCCCCGACACAGATAGCGTTAAATCGAGAAGGTTCCCGGTCCCCGTGCATGGGAATCGAGTCGAGGAATAAAGGAGTCCGTTTCGAATGAGAATAGAAAACGTTATCGAGCAAGAAGACCGTCCCATAGTTACCGTTTCCAAACGAAGGTTGGAAATAATGTTTCCTAGATCTTGTCTTCCTTCGTCGACGATATTTTCCCGGAATTTCCTCTCGGGCTCTTCGAAACAGACCAATCCACCCGGCGCGATTGTTTTCTTCGCCGAAGAACAGCTTAGGGACGCCATTTTGAATGGCGCGGAACGTTATTTCTTCGCGGAGAACGGTCTTAACCATCGAGAGTCCTGCGAAACTATCGTCGAACTTGCCCGGGAACTTGATGCTCGGTCCCTGATAAATGGATTAAACGTCAATCGGGTCTGTTAATCGTTTTTCGAAGCGGTCACCGCGGATCGAAGAACGGCTCCACTGAGAGAAACACTTGTTCCTCGAACGGATCGCCGATAACATCGAAAGTTTATATTTACATATTGATTGATCCGATATTTAAGGCCGTTTTAAGATTCATTCGAGTACCTAACCTTTAACTTCTGTGGCGGACTCTTTATCGGGGCCGAGCATGCGAGACGGTATAGCTTCTATGTTAAAATAAATAGCCCTGTTTAAACGTTGTTTGCGGCGAATCTAGCCGAACGATCATTGTATTACGAAATTGTATGGAATTTGTATAATACGAACTCCGAACTAAAACGATCTTTGTCAGAATTAAATTATTACTATAATTTACTGGAAAGGGGATTTTTTATCTTAGACAGAGATTTTATTACGCTGTATTTTAACAAAATGTGTTTCTATATGTTACTAATTCGCGAATATATTTGTGATTGCATTTGTGAATATATTTGTAAATATGTTTGTAAATACATTTCTAAATATATTGTAGAATTTACACATATCGTTTTTAGTAGGATAAAAAAATCTATTACAAATATTTACGTAATAAAAGATAAAATGCCAGCTTACCTAGTGTCTTACATCTGTCGCTCTCCTAAATCACAGCATGAATTTGATCTCTACAAAGGGAAATACGCCTTAAACAATTGCAACAACAATTGAATGAAGCAGCATTTGAGTAGATTTTGCAAATAAGAAATTCACAAGTAGACATCCCGCGAGTCTTTCTGGCGCCGCATTTTTCAAGGGGCGATGCTTCGAGCACATCGACGTCCACGGCTCGCGCACACAATATTTTCGAAAATCTCCTTTTATCATTGCTCCTTGCTTCTTCGGGGCTTCGCCGAGTACGCCGCTTTCGGCGCGGCTCCACTTAGGTTGATTGAAAGGGCGGGCTTCGCGGCAAGCAAATAGAAGGCGATTTTGAGAGGCTGCCTACTAAAAATAACGATCGGGCGCATCCACCCCGCCTGTGCAGGGTCTACAGAGTGTACAAGGCTCGCAGGGCCTCGTTGCTCACCTTCGACGGCTATCCGGTGGCTTGGCATCATCAACGATACGCTGTGGACTCGGCCGGAATGAACGTTAGGAACGCTTTGATCTAAGTTGCCGGTGGCACTTTGTGCCGCTACATCCATGCCCCGGCGTCGATATATATTAGTATTAGGACGTCACGAAAAGGTATGGCGCTCTAAATCGAGCGTCGTTTAATGCTGTGCGGCCGTACGACAGGTGGTTCGATGAAACTTGGAAATTCCTGGCCTTTCGGCGCCGCCGACACGCGAATTCCCTGTTCCGCTTTCGTTTTAAAATGCAGAAACCGCATTCACCGAATGCTTGCCGCTTGCGTTGAATACTTCCCTAACAAGAACCGTTCATCCAAGTAATCTGGACTCGCCTTTTCATCAGCTGTTTACGGTGTACCCTAATCTGTTGATTGCAATTATTATTTTAAAACACTTTCCATTCTTTTAGACTTGTCGAAATTGTTATCGATGTCTTTGGTATATATATATATATATATTAAAAACTCTGATTTTTTTGTTGTTGCACAACCATAGCTACGTTGAACTTAGTTAATTAAGATCGCTAATAATGCTGTGATTAAATTTATTTTGCAAGATACATTTAGTTATGTCGAATTGGAAGCATAGTTCATTATTTATCGATGAAAAAATTAGTTGACAAATATTGTTGACAAAAATTAGTCATATGATTATAGCATCGTAAACAGATTTTAATAGTAAGTTTAATCGTTGAAAGTCTAGCCTACTCGTTTAACTGTACCTCTTTTCGGAAAATTGCTCGACGTGTTCTACTGCGTGCTGCAATTAGTTTTAATTCCGACACGTCTCGGAAACGGTAATTTTTTCTATCTAAACGTGGCTAACAGTAACGCCTCAGAAATTTTTCACAGAATTTTGCTTCCACAAATACATAATTTCCCTCCAATGGAAAATAAATAATTGATATTGCAACAATATTAATTATCGTTACAATTTTGCGTTTGATCGACTCATTTCTGTTACAAATGGACAATATTTTCAGTTCGTTCGTCGCAATTTCGTTTCGAAATTAGCTGTCTACGTTCTCCTTTAAGGTAGTAAAATGAAAAAGTACGCGGTAGCACGGTCAAGAGATTTACAGTCTGTTTCGTGTAAGGGAAACGCGCCTTCAGCAGAAATAAGGTAATTGATACCAAGAAAGATTTGTCAACCGGTACGGCAGGGCCATTAACATATTTTCAGGAAAATAATGTTCTGTAGAAAAGTAAATTCTAGGAAAGTGCGCTACGACACGAATAACAGGACCGTTGTCCAATTATGGATACCATTTAATGGCAAGATGCCTAGGTTTTTCGCGACGAGGACATTTTTCTTCGAGGCGCAGAAGTTGCACGCGAAACGGACTTTAATCTCCGTCATAAATATGCATTACCTGAAAACCATCCCAGGAAGCGGCAGTTAAAGCAGCGACGAGTATGTTACAGATTGCAATTACGTAAACAGAACGTACTCGAGCAAACGAACATCCCCGAAACGATCGCAAATATCGCAAACCTACCGATTCTACTTCACGCTGTTAGCACTGCGATCAAGCTCGACAAACAGAACGATTAATTAACACCTGAAGCACCTTCCCTACCTTTAAAGTCAATCCGCATGGCTTATATATGTAACAGCTTTTAAACTCGGCTTATAAATCTCTGCTTTTGTTTTTATATTCGAACTTGATATTCTGGTAACAATGACGGACACGCGAATTTGAGATTATAGTACTAAAGTGCATGTTTCATGGGGTTGGACAAATTTATTCGACGGTTGTCAAACACTAGCGTGTTGTTCCACTTACCTAGGTCGGAATATTAAATATTGAAATTTTATTGTTAATTGCTTGAAACGATAGAATTATTAACCAACGATATATACATCTGTTGCAATATATATTATTGCTTGATTCAAGTGAATTGAGTTTACCTTAAATATTAATATCGTTGCGTTAATAATTTGAACGTAATTTCATGGAACTACTAGTTCGAAATCTGATTAATATTGAAACACGTGTTATTAACTAGCTCAGCGGTGATTACGAATTTAGATATTAAAATTGTGTGAAAAAAATGATAACATAATATCCTTGTTAAAAGCACAGTTGTTATTTTAAAAATCGAAAGATTTACAAATATTATTGTTACTGTTATTATTATTTTAATAACGGATCTGATACATTTTCACACATAAATCATATATTTATATATGTATATAGGTTTCCGTATGATGCTGTTTCCAATACATTTATATTTTTTCCAAAACAAATATGAAAACGTTTTTATTTATTCCGCGTTCTCTCTCAATGTTTAATGAGAAACGAATCGATACCAGTAAAATATGTAAACTCTTGCCTCGTTGTTATAAATATTCACAGTTCGACACCTACGTAACATTTGTGGCGAACTCATATAAAATACAATGAACATTTTAACGAAAATAAATAACTTATTTTATTTATATCGCAAAGAAATTTTCCTTCCGTTCCAGTTTTCATATAAATATAATTCGCAGTATATTAGTAGATAATAAGGTCTTCTTTACAACTACAATAGCTATTACCCTGGATCAGCATGACTGCTAGAACGGAGCCAGACATTTTGTCAGCAGGATCATAGGTCGTTAGTGGAATCGCTTTCTCCGAGTCAGTAACTCCCGGCTAAATTCCCGGTGGGGCTGTGCACGGTAATTTATTAATAATTATCTACGTGCTCGAGGGCTGTGCACCTGTAAATGATACGACACACCTCTATTTTCGAGCGTTCAGTGCCAAATAAGTAGGTATCGTGGGGTTTCTACGCGGCTGGGTAGGAATCCAATATGAGAATCCTGTGGGAGCTTGTAGCTGGAGGAAGGATCGTCCTTGGTTAAGGATGCGGGCATCGTCATTATAAATAGGGTGCTTTGAACTCGAGGGGGTAGGGGATCGCGAAGGAGAAAAGCGCGGGGTTGGAGGCAATAGCTCGACTGTCGCCAGACAGCAGGCTACTGATACTCCCTGGTTCTCTCTTGTTCTTTTTGACACACTCCCGCAAGCCTGTTTCTCCCTCTCCCTTTTCTCTACCCCAGCCACCTCCGTCCCTCTTTCTCGCGCTATTTATTTCCGATAAGCGGCGCAAATCCGTGATGTGCAGGAATCAGGAGCGTTGCATGGAAATTTCAGCCGACGAGTCGATATCGGAGATCCAGACAGGGCCGGGGGTTTAGATAGCGTTATTACGTGGCCCCGTAAGTGATTTTCGATCTCTTAATCCAACCAACTTCGCGAC
>CM052149.1:6666289-6699442 GCA_028455555.1 Augochlorella aurata
GCCCATTTTGATCAATGACCTTTTGCCATCTTTCAGGCAGCATCATAATCCCACGTTCATAAAACTTATGGTTTTTATTAGCAAAAAACTGAATCAGGTACGATTTGACATCATCATCATTATTGAAATTTTTACCATTCAAGGAGTTTTGTAAAGATCGAAACAAAAAGTAATCAGATGGTGCAAGGTCAGGACTATATGGTGGATGTGGCAAAACATCCCAACCAAGCTCCAATAATTTTTGCCGAGTGGGCAAAGATGTGTGTGGCCTTGCATTGTCATGATGGAATACAATACTTTTTCGATTTGTCAATTCGGGCCGCGTTTCTTCAACTGCATTGTTTAATTTCGTTAGTTGTTCAATGTAGACATCAGAATTGATCGTTCGGTTGGGTGGTAAGAGTTCAAAGTTGGATCATTTTCATTACGTTTCTTTAGCAAATCGCAGCTGTTAATGCGTTGCGTTAAATGCGTTTCTTTCAGTTCGTGAGGAACCCATGTATCGAGTTTTTGAACATAGCCAAGTTGTTTTTAAGTGATTTTCAATGCATGTATGTGATACATGAAGCTTCTTTGCAATCTCACGTGTTGTACTGTGACGATCCGAATCGATTATTGCTTTGATTAGGGCGTCATCAACTTCAACTGGACGACGAGAGCGTTTTTCATCTTTGAGTGAAAAATCACCAGAACGAAATTTGGCAAACCAATTTTGACACTGCCGTTCTTTTAAGGCTTCGTCACCATAAACAGCACATAACTTTTTATGAGCTTGCGATGCGGTTTTCCCTTTGTGGAAATAAAACAGCAAAATATGACGAAAATGTTCCTTTTGATTTTCCATTTTTCAACGAAGCCAAACGAAAACTACGTAATCGATCAAAAAACTTTTTTTACTGATTGACAGCTGAATTGCCAACTATCAAATAACAAAATGTGTTTTACATTTGTACTATGTCTGCAAACCTACAAATTCAACTGAAGCCATCTATGAGTGAAATCCGCAATTACTTAGTTGCCAACCCAATATATGGCGTAGAAGTCAAAGTTAGACTACTGTCCGAATACTGTTGGGAGTCACTGTAGATATCGACGCGTTCCCACCTATTTGAGTTTCCCACAACATTCTCTAATTTGATTAGACTGTCGCGTGCGTACATATACATTGTTTTATCATTGCTAAACATCGCCGCTATCGTTTTCAGCACACGTTTCACGGTCCAGCATTTATTTGTCACCGTTATTCCTCAGCTTTCACGGCAATTACATTTTAATACGTTTCAAAGTCTCCGAAAAACAGGCAACTCTGCCTCGGGCCGAAAGAAAACATGGAAAAAGATAAAAGAATCGTTCGGTTGTTTCCACGAGTTCTGTAAAGAGGAAAAATAATACGATCTATATTTTCGTGGGGCTGCAAGAGTTATTTCAGTTTGAAGATTGTTCGGTCTTACGTTCCGATCTTGTAATTACTTTTCCTCTTATCAGCATGGTTCCCGTTGTAAGTAGCTGCACAATTTTCCAGGCTAGCGGGCCACGGTTTGTTACCCGCGGAATACGCGCTGCCGTTCGCGAGCTTTCCAAATAGATTATTCCGCGTTCATACGAATTATATTTCTCTTCTCGTCGAGCAGCGTGCCCGATGTTTTACAATTTAAAAAGCGCGACTGTTTTTCTTCGAATTTGTACGCACGTTTGTCGCGGAACGGGTTGTTGCGAACGAGAACAATAGCAAATTGTTGTCGACGAACTTAATTAAGAGCGATCGATGCGATTAAACGAGTTACAACTTTCGAAGAAAACTCGGCTCCGGGACCGTGAATTCACGTGTTTAGCACAATGAATTCCTGATATTCGATGGCCTTATCTCGCACGAAACACACCGGGGGCAGCGATATCGATTCGTCTTAGTTTATGAGTCCAACGACCCACATTAACCGAAACGGGAGTAGGGGAACTGAAAAACTCCCCCGTATGGGTAATTTATTGGCGCGGCAAAGGACTCCTGATTTTCTTACCATTCGCATTATTGATGACGCCGCTCGAGGACGAAGATTTATCGATTATGCCACCTCCGAATACGACGCTTAATCAGATCGTGCGAAATAAGTTAGCATACGAGGTCGTGGTTTTCGCGAACGAACGGCCTTTGCCTTCGCTTGGCAATTCAGGGGATAGGAAACTAAAGGTGTGTTATCATTGTCATTTATTTTCAGTCATAACATTTTTAATAATTTAATCTTAGTAATTTCTTTTTAATAATTTTAATCTAACAGTATTTTAAATGTATTCTATACATTTACCGTTTTGTATTATTTAAAATTTAAGATTTAAAAACTTTTTAATATTGTTTTAAATAACTTAAAATTTGAAAAAGTTAAAAAGTAATTTTCTATTATTCGAAATAGACAATAAAAGTACAAATATAGTTTCGTGTAACATGTTCACGATTTGGAAAAGGAGAACATTTAATAATGAATACATTTTATTCTAAAATGTTATATAAAATTGTTAATAAAATTTGTTCTAAGATTTTATTATAAGATATTTTGAGAATCTTGTTTTGGGCTCTGAATAAATTTGAATCATTTTTAGGGACGTCAGCCTTTATTGGGGGAGGGAACTGTTGAATTTGAATAATTTTATAGGGCTTTTAGAAACCCTTAGAATAAAAAAGTATAAGCATTTACAACGTTACGACGATGAAACTCGTAATAATTAATTTAGTGACATCGTCTTCTTACCAAAATTTGTTTTTCCATAAATCCTCCCCTTCGTCACGTGCTTTATAGGAATTCACAAATTACAGAGAATGTCTTCCTTGGTGGATTGTTTCTTAAAATATACATGCCGCACCAATAAAGCCATATGTTCACTTAAGGGTGATTCTGGAAAAACCGTGATGGACGATTATCGCAAATGTGGTTATCTTATCTTCCTCATACGTCATGTCTGGGACATTTAGAACGCCATTGAGTCAGATTTATGGCCATGATTGTTCCTCCCATGTCCGAGGCGATCGATGGAATTTCCCTTTCTTTAAAAGCCATTTTATAAATTTTAGATAACAAAAATCTTTTATTGTATTTTATTATCATACGCGGAGTGTGATAGCGAAAAATATACCTTTTATTTCGTGCATGTTCTAAAAAAAACACGAAAATTTGAATTAAATTATTCGAGATATTTTAGTTTGCCTATTTTGGTCATAGTGTGACCATAAAGCTGATCCATAAAGCTGAAATTAGTTAATATATAATTATATTGCCTTAACGGAATATATATTGCGAGCTTTCGTTTATTGTAAATTACTTAAGAATAAACAGAATGTTGGAACCTTTGTTCCATTTAATATTCTTTATTTTAAGCAGTATAAATGCATAGTGATCTATCAGCTTAATACATTTACTTTCTATATGTTTGGCACATTGAGATACAGTATAAACGCTTCTTGCTTAGTTCTGACGTAAGAAGTTCAATAAATCGCTTTACGAAGTTGAAGTGTATCTTCACACTATTCAAGATGACAGCAATGCGAACACAGAAATCCAGTGGGTCGTTCGGTTCACGATTCAGTTTAGTATGATTCCGCGGGGGATGATTAATTTCGTGTATCAGCTTAAAGTGGAACGACCGGAGTGCGCTATTGATTCGACGTAATGACAGCACTCATTAATGCCCACCTACCGGCAGGTTTTATCGATGACAAGTCGCTGCGCGAATCACGAATTAGACCGTCAGCAGAACATGTAACTCCGCAAGTGAAGTAATTAATTCATTTCGTTGGCTGGGTAGACACCTTTGATTTATCTCATTAGCGATTCCGTAATTACGATGTATATTCGCGCATCTGTCTGGCTGTGAAAGGAAAGAACCCAAGGGTCGATCACGCATCGTGAAATTCACGCGCGAGCTGACGATCTCGTTAGAAATATCTTAATCATCGATTAAATTACCATTGCGCGTACGGCGATCGAATCGATGCTCCATTGAAGATTTTCTTTTATTTCGAACCTTTCGAAATTCTTAACGGAATTAATCGATTGCCATCCGGCAAACAGCAATTTAATTAGTCCGTACGAAGCTTCGTTCGTTCTCTCTATTTATAGATACAGAATTTTCAAGTTTGCAAACTCGCACAAAATTATTCACGAATTTCCAAAGGTATTTAAAGCACCTGCTGAGCATAATGAAATGCCTGTTTCTTTTTTTTATCGTTCGCCATGCTATTCTTGAGCAACTGAAGTCGAATTGAAAGCACGCTCGCCGTAATTCCGAGTTGGCTCAGAATTCCCGTCGTTCCCCGTGGATTGGTTCTTTTGAAAATCAATGGCTTATCTAACCAGACCGCGGTCTTTATCTTGCCCGATATCGCCTCATTAACCTTTCTGTTCGAACCATTTTATCCCTTTTTCGTGCATGTAACCGTTACACGGGGCTCGTACTGTTAGTCGAAGGAATATAACGCTTGCGGGAAACGCCGCCGGCTACCAACAGCAGAAACATTTTCAGGCGTCGGAGCTGCAAAATTTACGAGGTAGAGGGAGGGGGGGAGGTGGCTCGGGCTCATTATTTTCGGATGGTCCCGACAACTTCGACGTAAACAACGCGGATATCCTTGTTGACCACGATATAGCGAACTAGTACAATTAGTCCTCCGAGTATCGGAAATATTGATGAGTAGGAAACCTAACTGGCACCTAACTTCGGATGCCCAGATCCGCTATAGCGTTCCATATCAATTTAATTAATGAGACCGAGACTACGGCTCAAGCTGTAGATCGGATTTGTCACGGCGGTCGCTTCTTTGACGATTTTAGATTTTATATGTCCCACGGAAACTCGGTTTTACGAAACTATGGAAGCCACGATATCAACAGTAAAAGAATTGTCCTTCGAAGTTCCTTTATGGTTCTCCGCGTAATTTTATTTTAGTATTTTTAGCGACTATTTTATTATTAACCCTCCAGGGCGAAAAATAGTCCCTCTCGAAACAAAAGAGAAACAATGTTCTCGTGGATCCCTCAAACCCACCCCGTGCACTACGGGGTTAATGTCATTCGAGTTAGAAATTCGTTCGTACACTGGATATATTATTATAAAAAGTGGTTTTTCAAGATCGATGAGAAATTGTCATTTACGCATTACCGCGATGCGTCGCGATGCATGATCGTGTAGTAATAATCGTGTTAAGGAAATTTATTTCGAAATTTGAACTAATGGGGCATTTTAATTCAAACTTATTTCAAATTTTTATGACAACTTTTTACAGTGACCGACACAAGCTTCGCGGGTTTTAATATAGCTTGTCCAGGGTTTATAAAAGATGAAATTGAGATATTGGCAACAATGTCCGCTCTACTTGCGGCCCTCCAAGCGGTGGGTGGCTTCTCCGTTGAGAAAAGTAGATTCGATGCTTTCAAAAGGTATCCGTACCACGTGACAGATTCCGATAGAAAAAGTAACGTTTGTTCGAAGACCTTTTTTCTATCTCGTACAGTTTGCGAATTATAACAATGAACTAAAGAACAGCCAAATATTTGGGCGTTAATTTCCACCTCTCAAAGCGAATTTTCCCAAGAAAAAACAATGCGTAACACATAACACCCTCTACGTACACCGAAATTTATTATCTTTATTATCTCGCTTTATTATCTTTTGAATTTTTTGATATGCGATTATTCCTTGTGAATAATTGTTTTATTATTCGAACGCTCGAGTTTCGTTGATCAGTTCGGACAAACGAGATATAATCGCCTGTAAAAATTCGGGTTATTCACCCGAAAAGATGCCTATTGTCGGAGGATAAAGTACAGCGTATACATATACTAGAGTTAGACGCGACAGCCAGCGTACCTGCAGGATCGTTGGTAAGCTGCGCGCACGTGAACCTGTCGTAAACCTCGGCATCATGCGACTCCGTGGAAACGTCGAGGGTGTTTCGTACGGAAACAACGACAAAGCGCTGGCACGCTTACAGACTTACGTATCGCTGGAATCTAATAAGGAAACTTTCTCGAGAGAGGATTCCCCGGTTTTTTGCATGGTCCGGTATCCTCGCGTTCCTTTTACCCGTTCGTAATGAACACGGACGAGGCAAACCGACCCGTCCCGAGACGCCGGACGGTCTTCGGGCGTCTCGAGCTTATCGAGCCGTGAGCGCGAACAATATTTCTATTGGAACAGAAACCAGATAGAGAAAATACGGTATGTCGCGACAAAAGCCGTGCCTCGTTCCTCTTTTATTGTCTGGCGGCGGAAAAATGCCGGTTCCGGGCATCCGAAGTGGAATTCCTTTGCCGGCGGAGTTTTTCTCGCGTTCCGCAATCCAAACGCATCCGAAGTTTTTCGAAAAGAATTCCCGCGTCTCGAACAATAAATATTGAGAATGAATATTTTTCCGGGGGAAATGTCCGCGTGTTCCATTCGATTTCCTTTGCTGTTGCGAGCGGATTTGAATTCGCACGCTTGTTGCAAAGTTGTTTCATCGCATTTTGCGGCTGGCAAACAGGATTTGAACGGCTTTTAAAACACAATACATTTTTCAACCCCAGAATGACCCCCTTTTATTTTTCGGCATAAGCGACATCGCAGGGTTGCGGGCGATTCGACATAAAATCCTGACAATCGAGACATTAGTTATCATTTTCAAAATATAAAATATGAAGTACGGTGTGAGTTAGGGGGACAAGGAAAACCTCGATGTTTTAGTATTTATTTATAGGTTTTCACGGGGTCGTTCTAGGGTTAAAACCGCACTGAACGACGTGAATTTTTTTTAGATGTTATAGGGGCTAGTTTATTGCACATTGACTAAAATACTCTTTTTTTTTAAATATTCCTGTTACTCGGAATGACGAAAAAGCTCCTGTTTTTTAACGTTGTTGTCTAAACCTGAAATGAAAATTTTGAAAGTGCATTTTGCTGATCCCAGTAACTCGTGTGTGTTTGTATGTGTGTGCATATTGAAAATTTCATTGAAATTGATTGACGCATAGTCAAACTACAGCCACCGACAGCCGTAAAAATGATCTGATCCTGGCTGAAGTTCGTAAAAAACTGCGACTTTCACGATCTTAAAATTTAATTTAATTTGTAACTCGTAACGAGGTCAACTGATTGCACCGAAATTTTCAGCACGCACTTAGGTGACCGAGATCTCCGAAAAGCTTTAAATTTCCGTTCTGCTTCGGAAGCAGAAGTTGAAAACCGGGAGTGCGATCGTTTAAAAAAATTCAGGCCATTTAGTCAACTTTGAAAAAAAGTATTGAAAAGTATATACCGTTTTGAGAGGTGTTCGTATACTTTTTGCCAGGGGCTAGTACTAATCCGGATCGAAGATATCGACGACCTCGTAACGAGAAAGTAGTTGCTGCTTGTTAGGGATAGCAGTTTATGGCGTTTACAGCGCTGCTGCATGTAACCTCGAGAGTTTTACTCTACAGAACCGAACACACTTTGGTAGACATAGGCGGGGAACCAACTATGCCCATAGTTGACGCCTCTATTCTCGAGAGTGAAGTCTGCGAGAGCCTATTTCCAAGTGGGTACGTGGCATAAGCTCAAGACTTGTGGGCTATCCTCCACTTTATCTCTGTCAACTTCGACATTTTGTCTCGCCGTACTGCCGACGTCCTAGATGTTGAACACTGTGTGCATACTCGACGCGCGAGACACGAGGAAGATATTTATAAAAGTACAAGGAAGTCTGTGTGGTTAGTTGGACTAACAAAAACGGCAAATTTTTAACTTCAGGAATTTGTTCTAGTTGAACCGTGCAATCTATAGACGCGATTCTCACGTATAACGATACCGTGCACTCTCGCAAATGCAGCGGTATATTTCTTATAACATTATGAACATTTAGATGTGTTGGTTTAATATTAAGTTAGATCGAAACGCCTTGAACGCGCCGATTTTCAATAATTGAGTTTTTTTTAAAAATCAGATGAATTCAGAATTTTTATTTCGTTTTTAATTGATAGAATAAAATAACAGCGAATATCATAAGATATTGTTATCCATTTTCAACAGCAACGATTGCTTTCTCTTTAGAAATTATTTACACATTGTTTACAGGAGTCAAGGAACCGTCCTACATGAGAATCGTTCTTAAAATATTTACAGTTAAAGTAAATAAAATTGTCGAAGTGTGAATACTGAAGTGTGATAAACAATAAATCTATAAGAACGGCTTATGACAGTGTCATTTAACAAACAAGCTCATTAAGTTCAATGATTAAACAAATCACGTGTGAATGTAAACACGTCACTAATCATGCAGAATTTATATTATGGTTCGACAAAGTAAATATCAACACGCGATAATTATGGGTACACTGTTAGCTGATGCATATTTATTACTCGAGCGAAGTCGCTTTTGTCGCTTGCAAACAGAATATTCTGTGAAGAAAGAATGAGAAAGCGGACGTTTCTACTGATTTACGCTGACAGGTTAAAATGCTGGAAATAATACGGACTTACAGCGAGGGCGTAGCGTACAGTATTTGTCAGAGTCATAAACATAAGCAAATAGTTTTCGTGCGTGTCCGGGGTTTCATTTTTTTCTTGGCGGATCAATTTCCAACGCGTCACTGTTTCATATTCTGTGTCGCGATGAAAGATTTCAAGAGCGCTTATATATACGCAATTATGCGATAAGTTCGATAAGATACGGCAACATATTCCATTCTCAATAATGACGTATCTGAATGGAAATTAAATCTTCGCTGTAATTGTTTATGCGAACTAGTTCCTACATAGTTACCTGCATAGTAATACGTAGATTAAACATTAGTGACAGAAAAAAATTTTATTTGTTATATTAAATTGTTTGTTTTTATATGAAATTATTACATCACATTTTAAAATAATTTTTATATTAAAGTTTAGTAACTGTGTGTAACTCGCAAAAGATAATAAAATGGAAATATATAATAAAATATATAATAAAATGGAAATACTAAATGTCAGTAAAGTTCGAGTGCAAAGGGTCAACTTCTCCAAAGCAGAATAACTGTTTATAACTATAACTGTTTATTCATAAATATGTGGAATAAAAGTTCCAGTGGATTTATAACTATCTTCTTCGAACAGAAATAATAAAAGTCGCAAAATTTTTGCAGCCGAACCAATCGGAAATCATTGAATTGCTAGCCCCAACCCAGCAATTACATTTGGCCGGTCCTAATACAAAGCTCGTAAACAGATCCCTTCGGAGCCGACCGCCATGAATCCGAAATCCTCTTCTGAAGTAAACTGACTGACACCCAAAGAGGATCGAGCCGACCCCATCGCTGGGAAAAATCCTGATCCCCGACCGGTTCTCGCAGGGGCGTGGATCCTCGACGAGAGGCGACACTTTAATATTTTCCAGCGATCGCGGCGACGACGGCGCAGGGTTCGTTTCGACGGAGCCCCGCACACATAAACAGTCGGCCAGGATGGCTTGATAAGGCGCGATACGGTATCGGATTTACGTGTCACGTAAATATTGTCTCTAATATAGCCGGGTTATAAATAACGGACAGGCTTTTCCGCGAGCGGGCACGGTTCGGTCTGCGTTTCCATGCCATTGAGACAACAGGGCGGAAAAAAACTACGGCGAGAGTGAGAGAGGGAAAGTGTAGGGTGGAAAGTATCCCATTAACGTATGCGAGCCCGCACACGCACACGGCCGCCTCCTCGAAGCACGAACGTGCCCGGCCCGTGGCTATAGATGCAACGTGAATCGCGGCTGCAACACAATGACGACGAGGACGCAGAGACAAGGACTTCTCGACCGGTATTCATACGTAGACGGCCATTGTCTCGAGTTGTTCGTGGGTAAAAGACACCACGCGTAACTTCGTACCCCGAGATACAATCCCCACCGCCCCCGTGGCTCGCGCGTTTTCCATGGAATTTGTCGGTCCTCGACCATCGTTCGACTCCCCCTACCTACGTCGTCGAACAACCCCTCTGCTATCCTGCTCTTTCAGCCCGCGACGTTTCGCTTCGGCTGCTCGTGTCACGATGAAGACAGTCGTAGACGGCGAGCGTCTTTGATGCGACCGAGACGTTTTTATTTCCTCCTCGGTGCTCGGAACGCGGAAGAGTTTTACAAAGAGACTACGGAGCACACGGTTCCCCCACCAACGCGCCATTCCACGCGCTGATAAGTTCGCACGCAGATGGGGATCTTCAGCTCGTACCGGATTGTTAGCTGGATATTTTTTATCCTTTGTTGTCGGCCCCCCGGGGGATGTTTTATGCTCCCTTTTCTCTCGCGTTTGTTCATTCTATTCTTACGGGAGAATGTCATTAGTTCGGCGCGATTGTTGATCGTGAAATGGTTAATGCATTCTTTTTTTGGAGGGGGAGGGGGGGAAAACGTGTTTCTTCCACTTTGGCGCTCCCCATTCTTTAGGAATTACGTTTCTTTGTATCGTTTTGCGTTAGCGGAATGTGGAAATATTCTCTGTCAAGTAGGAACATTGTTGCATTATTTTCAACCTGTTGGAACTATTTAAAAGAGCCACACTTTTTATTTGAGTTTTGATACGTTGCTTGACGAACCGTAACTTAGCCGTGACAGAATATGTACGCATTGAATCTTCAAACTCGATTTTCTCGAAAACTAAGCCTTAAATGATATTTTATTCCATATTTTGTTCTTAGTTTTTCATAAGGAACCACCTCGTGTCCGCTTGTACGTGTTATTCGGCCGCACCCTGTATATTTGTATAATTGTTGTAAATATCTTGCATTTTTCTTACACATGTTACATATATCTTGTATATTCTGCATGTGCAAGATGCATGTAAAAACACGGAATTATAAGGCATATGTAGAAATGCAGAATGTGCAAGATGTATGCGAATATGCAGAATTAAAAGATACATGTATATATGCAGAATATGCAACTTGTATGTAAATATGCAGAATATGCAACATATATGTAAATATGCAGAATATGTAACATATATGTAAATATGCAAAATAAGCAAGAAATATGTAGAATATACGATATATAAGCAAGGAATATGCAAAATATTTTAGGCTTCTATTCTATGTGGAAGAATAAGAAACAAAGGTATAAAATTGATTTATCCCGAGCTTTGTTTTCGAGAAAGTCGCACAATGAATATTTGTAAACACTATCTCGGATGGAGACACCTGCGGTAGAAGAATAGATGATAACTAAATCCATTACCAAGGAGAACAACTTTTAAAGTCAATTTTCTCGAAAACAGAGCCCCGTGTAAAAAAATATTATACCAATTCTTTTCCTTATTTTTCACATAGAATCACCCTTGCTCTGTTGCACTACGAATTCCGGCCCACCCTGTATACTTCCCTCTTTCTTCTCATACAAGTTTCGCTTACGTTATCGAAAAGTGTTTCACCTCGTTCGATCTTATAGACGGCCTTACAAACGATCCAGTTAAATAAATAAACCAGCTCAGTTCTCCGTTGAATAATCATTCCATTTAAGCCTGCAGAGGCTCGCTCGCAACACGAACGCGACACATGCGCGTGCAGTACGATTATGACAGAACCTAGAAGCGGCACGTAATTTTGCGGTCGTCCGATATCACGCTATATGCTCGCCTAATAATTTTCAAGCCGATATAGTAGCAGCGGGATTCTTTTTTTCGCGGTTTCCCGTTGCATATTGGCTTTTAATCGTATCTGGCCAGACGCCAGCTTGTACAGATATCAAATGGCATCATGCGCGCAGGCGAAGGTAATTTTAAGTGGCCCGGAGTAATTAATTCGAAAAAGAAAAGGTAATTAAGTGATATGCACCTGTTGGTGGTACCCGGGCTGCCGCTTGTTGCCAGTGTCGAACACATGCATATTCCGTCGAACGGCGTCGACAATGAAAATGATTAAATGATTATTTCTCATCCGGATCGCTGATGTTCGTTGCAATCGGAAACACAAAAACTTTTCAGAGCCTTATGATATAACAAACAACAAATTAGAAGCTATCTCAATCTTAAGATATTTTGTGCCGCTTCTGAGATATGTTAACTCTAAATTGAAAATAACTGAGCTTCGCCTGAAAAATGATTGACGATCTCTCACCTACTATATAACGTGTACGTATACATAGCATCTAATAATTTGACAGGATCTGATATCGTTATACGAGAATATTTGGATTTTATATTTTGTGCGCCGCAACAACCACGTTCTTTCCGAGAATAAACGCCGTGTACCTCGTTTTACCGATAGATCGTATCGCAATTGTAACATTGTTGCTGTACGAATTATCGTTCACCTATTGAATTATTGATGAAACACCGAGTGGAAAGTCCTGGTCGCATTAAAAAGAAAGAAAAAAAAAAGGAGAAGAGAAACGGCAATTATGGAAATACGAGGCGTACTAATTTTTCTGTTCAACGTTTACGAGCATTAGCTGGGCTATATTTTACGTATGCACGCCCCATGAAACGTGTCACAGAGTATTCGAAAAGCACCAGACTGCTTTATTATCCGCGGGATTGGGGCGACTCGACTGAAACTTGTTCGAAACACTTCGCCCCAGTATGATATTACGATTTCGAGCAATTGTGACGCGGTTTCGTGTTGATTCCCGGTACGAATGTATCGGGAAAGTGTGTTACGTGCAGGTCGCCCGAGATATCGAGTTAGCGTGAAAAATTTGATAGTCTAATAAACTCTGTTCGTGACGCGAGTCATTTAACCGGATCCTGTCACTGCTATAATACTGAAAAACGTTTCAGTACATTTGTGCCCGGTTTTGTTTTTTCGCGATTCGCGTACAGCTTAATTAGACGCTAAATAAATAGAAACTGTAGCTCCGCGCATCTACAAATACGCGTGCAGTAAATAAAACGGGACCTTAACCTGTCTTATTTCTAATTAATAGACGAACACGCGCGTATTCGTACAACGGGCAAATGTTAAACATCGGTCTCCCTGAAACGAAAAATTCATGTCCAGAAAACATATGGTATCGATTATCTGATTTCACCTGTGCACGTATACTTATAAATAGACTGCGGCTTTTACGTATCTATTTGTGACAGGATCGAGTCGATGAAATTTAACGAGTTTGTTTAATTTAAACGAGTATCAATATTACTTACAACTTGGTGAAATAATTAATGCAACCCACTTGTATACGACTGAATATATATATGAAGAGTTCGATTTTGCGAGACTGATATCCGGGAAAACAAAGCGGCGTTCCATATTAGGTCAATTTCCTCTCCTTCTTTTAGATAACAGAGTGTACACCGAGGAACGCTACGGATTACACGCTCGCTCGTGCGAATGAATGTTGGCTACACGTGCGCTAGAGGAACGTTTGGTGAAGCCATTCTTGTATGCCGCAGTTAACCTTAGGCCAGTTACTCGTCCCCGTAGATTCAAGAGCGTTGCCTGACATTTATTAGTACAGGTCATTGCTTCGAAGCTCTCTTGGTTCGTTAAAACACCGTTTAATCGCTGGCGAGCACGCGTAGACGCTGGAAGCCAGGAACTTCTGATATTCATGAGCCGCATTGGTTTCTCGAAAGGATATACAGGTCGTTCCGTGACCTTTTCATTAAAACTGTATTAAGAAGGAAATATTGACGGCATCCGGTGAATCCATAGCTTTACGTATCGGGTGCTTGTTCGGCTGGGTATACTATGCTCTGCGAGGGTAGTTATGTAGATTGCTAGCAGTTCTGTAGATTGCCAGCAGTTATGTAGATTGTTATTAATCGCGCGAGGGATTGTAGAGTACACGATATTCGGGTCAGACTTCACCAACTCTAGATTCAAGAACCATGAAACCAGTTATCCAAAACGATCTGGTAGATAGGATTTCGCTCGCTGAAATCTCTGTGATTTACTCTTTCGAATGTTCGCAGACCCGATGTTGTTTAATCGAGGTTTATTAAATCCGATAGTAATCGCTTAAGAGGCCACTAATTCGATAGTATTCGCTCAGGATTCCGACATATTTAATTCAAAACCTGATAAATTTAGTATCGCACGCTTAAGACTATAGATTTGATACCACCTGATCGTTTGATTTTGTTATTATTCAATAGTAATTTCTTCTCGTAACTGGATAGACCTTATAAAAAAGATCTATAGTAAATTCTCCTCAATCGTCCCTCAACTTGTAGACAAAAATAGACAACTTGGGAATAGAGGATACAATTATTCGAGTCTTGCGCCACGCTTTTATAGTTGCCTATTGTCAGCAACTATACAAATGGGCCCCTCTTCCCAAATCTGTAGCTAAATAAGAAGGTCAAAATTGCCCTTGGACCCTCTCTGACGCTTTTAAAAATTTTGGAAAAAATGTACTATATTCTGGATCTTAAGTCGCATATTAAAAAATTTGTTTCAGACTTTCTGTTGCAAATTGCAGCGTCAAAAAATCAAAAATCAAAAAGGGGAGCGTAAAATTGCAGATTTCTGTCGCAAGCATTCCGAGCTGAATTTCTTTTCGATATTTTGTCAGTGTGCGTCATTGCCAAAAACGATAAAAAACGAATTTGTTTACTTGTACATTAAGTAATTTTATGTAACATGATGTTGCTATTTTATTCTCATCCGAAGTTTGATAGATGTTGTTCAGTTCAGAGTTTGCGCATTCGATACTATTGGCGCAAAGTTTAAAGCGCTTGACAGTAATTGTCCAAACCCTATAAATAGTGTGATAATTATCGAAAATTCATGAGAAGAATTGTGAGAGTTAACATGAGAAACAATATGCGATACTGTTTTTCGTTGAATATTCTTCGGTATTTCGTTTCGGAGATCACTGGCATTTCAGCAGGTTTGCTTGAAGTTGGCCACGAAGTTATGCAAAATGCATGTGACGAAGTTAAAACCCTTTAACATGCCGATTCGGATATTCTTCAATGTTGGCGGGGTTTACTCTTGACCTTTCATACTCTGCTTTCTCGTCACTGAAACTTTGTTTTCAACAGGTAGGGAGGAGAGAGAGTGTATATGAGAGGGAAAGAGCGAGAGAGAGAGAGAGAGAGAGAGAGAGAGAGGGGAGAAAGAGAGAGAGAGAAGCATCCAAGAATTTACCATAACTCTGCAGGAACGTGCGAAATATGAGGTTACTCGAGCCGAGAATATGAAAGTCAAAATGCTTGTTCGAGGGGTATTGAATGTGTGAGATTTATATTAGAGAAGCGTTCATTTTTTTGGCCGAATATTTCCGAAGTGCCAATTTTTTATCAGAAGATAGTTTAAATCTCAACAGTTAATAACCGTGTAACATTTTACGCAATATCGTCCGCAGTTATTATTTTACACGACTTTGAAATACTGGGAGAGCCGAGGATTTCATTAAAGAAGAGCATCGCTCAGTCCATCTTATTACACCATCAGCTGCACATTGCATATTCAGCTTTTTAATAGCGAAGCATTCTCTGTAACGTAACCGATCGTTAACCCTAAATTGCTTATTAACTCTCTAATATGAAATGATCACCATCGAATAACCGATTTTCAATTTTCTAATTTTATCGCGCAATTATTGAGTACATACATTACGTTCTTATAAAATTATTAAACTCGAGTATTTGAGTAAATGAAACATTACAGTATTATTATTCCTTTATCGATATTTCACCTGTATTTATTTGATTGTAACAAAGATGGTGCGAAATCTCTGTTAGTTAAATCCGAAAACATATATTAGTCGCGTTTAGTGCAAGTATAGCAATGAAACCGAATTATATTTTGCATAACGGAATCCCACGATGAATCACGCTATCAAACGAAGGTTTAATTGCTTCATCGAAATCCTCGAGACCCAAATAGTGTTCGGTAAACCAGAGTATTCGTGCAACACCTGCACTCATTGTTTCCTATTCTACGCTCGAACCGGTAATTCCGTGACATTCGTTAAGACGCAGTCAATTAAGTACGCTCGAGCTTAAAGGTGTAATATAATAATTATAATTATAATTTCCAAGTGAATTGATTGGTTCATTAATGAGGACACTCCCTTTGCCGTCGATACGGGAGCAGTCGGTCAAGTGTTTTTTATATGTCGTTACCGATGCTTTCCTCCGGAAGAAATTGAATTCCCTGCTCATGTTCAAATAGTTTGATCGATGTGCAGGTGTTCGTGCGCATACGTGTATAGGTGTACGGGCGCGTCTTTCGAGTGGCCGCGCTCGCTCGTGTGTGTAGAACTACCTGTCTACGCGTTCAGCAATTGCATATATGGAAGCCGTTTCAAGGCAAGCTCATTGTCAGTGGAGTGTCACATGTGAATTGCGGTGAATTGATTTATTCAGATAGCAGTTGTTCAATAGAAAATCGCGGAACGTCGAAATCGAATTCACCAGCGCTGGCTTCAATTTCCGCGTATATGTCTTCGGCTTCAGAATGCATTTAAAAGAGGCTGCCATTTTTGAAGCCCGCCAGCCGATAGCTTCGCTTCTCCACACCGGGCTTCTGTAAATTCAATCTTCCTCCCATCTTCTTTGAGATCGCCGTGTACGATCGTTATATTCTCTGCAGACCGGCACGTGCTTCGGTTCCCTTCGTAACGAAGAGCTCGCTGACTCCCATTTAGATTTGGCGACACCCTTTAAAACAAAATAGTCTTTTCAAATATTGACGAAACGACTTGCACCATTTTTGTATCATTTCATTAGCTCGCTAGGCAATCTCTACAAAATTTTTGTTAAAGATTGTTTCGAGCGAAAATAAAAATGAGAAACTCACGTTTTTAAACCTTTTTTATCCGAACCTTGGCATCAGAAATTTGAACAACGTGTTTTTTAGAAAAATGCGAGTCGTTTCATTATATTTGAAGAAAGTTGTTCCATTTTTTATCCGTTGTAATTAGCCGAAGTTGTCGAGGAAATTCTGAAGACTGCTTCAGCGAAAATGGGAATGTCTAATTTACTTCGTTGAACGCGAAATTAATTTAAATTTTCAAGACACGTTCGCCAGATAAAAACTTGTAGAAAGCTGCCAGTAAGAAGCTACTAGTAGACATTCTTTGTAACGCAGATATTGAAGTTATTTGATAAAACTCTGCGTTAAATGGATTCTACGATTGTAGATGTGTTCTACGATTAGTAAACTATGCTTTTACGTAAACTATGAAAGCATATAATAGGTGCACATTTATTCTGATTTTACCATTCCAACGTTCTACAAACAGCATCGGTATGCAGCGATCTACAATTATATTTGCATTCTATCCTTAATTGTCCTCAAGATTCTAGGACACTGTCGCAATTGCTGCTGATTTCCTAGTCTTTGAGCTCCAATTTAATTGATACCCGCGATGCATATTTCATTACCGTGAAATGTAAGCAATACTCCTATATGTATAACGCTTGAGTGCTTGACATAATAAATCATTGCGAACGCGTACAACATAGAATAAATAACATAATCTCTGCATATGAATTCTTCGTACGCGATAGCTTGCGTATTTATTAAATAATTATTTAGAAACCTGTGATAAATTTATTGTTTTCCTTGTATTAACTTCACGATCATATTTGTTTCTTATTTATTCAATTTTGCCAAGAGAAGGAAAACAGTCGTTTCACGATATAATGCATTAACATTATGGTGCCCCATTGTCAGAGGAAGCATTCGATGACGCGCCTAATAATTTTAATCATGGGACGCATTAGAGAGGAAAATAGATCCACTCGCGAGCCAATTTAAATCACGAAACAACAGAGAGAAGTTTACATAAACATAATTACTCCTTCATCCGCACAATTTGTCATCTCTGATGTTCCGCCCACGAGCTCATTCATGGCCCCAATGAAATTACCCATCAGCCAGTTTACGTTAAAACAAATAAGTGGCATAACCCACTTTTGTTTTAATTATTTCGAAAGTCCTGTCGGGCTGCGTGTGCTTTTAATCGAGAGCCGTGGCGTGGTTTAATTTCATTTATGTACATGCTCCGATACGGACGCAGTTAATTCGAGTTTATTTAGTGAGATTAAGTGGCCCGCGAACTGTTAATATTGTCTACGGCCGGGTCTCGTTGATGGGTTCGGACAATCCATTTACCGAGGAAACGCCCGACAGAAAAATTCTTCGGGGTCGAAAGAGTCAAATGAGGTTTCGAGCGCGTGCCACTGCGCTTCAAATTTATATCGGACGTTAGAAAGATCAATATTGACCATTTTGCTCCTTCAACCGAGCACCCTACTATCGTCGAGAATGCAACCACGCCAATACCGTGACGCAGCGACCATTTCGACGAGGTAGTTCTGAAAACAAAGCGATATGGGCACTGCTTCGTTGAAGAAATAAAGTGTAAATACTGTTCATTCTGTTTATGGAATACAAGGGTGGAGCTACTACCCTGACAGAAAATATTCGATTAAGATTACGAATGCAATTATTGGAAGAATTATCTGAGAATGATTAAGAACAGAGATACGTACGTTGAGACTTTTCTTTTTGGTAAAGGGATAAATGATTTAAAAATCATTACTAAACGCTGGTTAACAATGCATTAGAACATTATACAATACTTCGACGAATATGATAGAGATTGTCAAAAAATGTTTTTAATGTTTGTCTTACGTTTACACTGCTCAATGTATTTTAACGTTAATATAACAACATTGTCCGTATCAAATGCACGAATAATTACAATAATTGTACGTAAGACTTCGTAGACGTAATTACGAGCCAATATACTCTTCAAGAAAATGTAAGAAGGAAATTGATTTGTTGAAAGGTTTCCGCTAGAATATCCCCTTAATTGAACATTATCTCCGACCCGATTCGATTCGCGAAATATGTATTAACATAACAATTACCCGGCGCGAACAGTTTGAAAGGCGGCTCGTGAACTTTATCCGACTCGGGCAACTTTGACGGTGGTTTCGCCCTACTTATTTCTTCCGGCAACGGTATAGATTAATCGGCCGAGTGCTGAATGAGCGGCTTTACAACTATAAACTACATTCATTAACGCGGCGGCCGTGGCTCGGCGAATAAACGGCCGCTGTAAATAACGGATCACTGATTTCCACGTGTCTGGTTTCTGTTGCAGTGAAGAAGGCGCGGTTCGTCTGCGAGGAAGGTTCGTATCCAGCGCGGAGGACAGAAGAAATTTAGTTGGCGGAGGTTACCAGAGGAAGGAACTGCGAATGAGTTCCTCGGCTGGTCCTCGGACAGCTTCCACGAGCGTGGCGCAGCGAACAACCGCCGGCGATCTGTTCCGATCGTTGTCCGACCGTTCCGAAAATTGGTATCGAACCGATATACTCTCGCGAAAACGGCGCCTTTACTCACGCTCCAATTCTGAGGCCCGCGCAAAATTTGTTACACTCCGGTTGGAACGGTTCCAAGCGAAAGGTTGTGTGACTCCTCAGCCGGAATATCGTGATGTTCTGCTCAAGCCGAAATTATTTTTCCGCGGCTGCGGCGGAGATCCTCGCGACAGGATGACGTGACGAATACCGGCGAAATACTACGCGAAACCGTCTACATTTTTACGGAGTATCTGTCCCGCTTTGTCTTACGAACACGCGAGCCCCGCTATCCGCCTCTTACCGGAACCATATTTCCGCAGTCTTGTGGTACGAGTTACCATATGGAAATAAAGTAGCTCCAGAGAATCTTAAGTTTCCGATTTACGACAATGGGAAGCACGAATTAAGGGTCCGTGTCA
Source organism: Augochlorella aurata (assembly GCA_028455555.1). Taxonomy (NCBI): domain Eukaryota; kingdom Metazoa; phylum Arthropoda; class Insecta; order Hymenoptera; family Halictidae; genus Augochlorella; species Augochlorella aurata. The sequence continues at coordinate 6,685,932 of CM052149.1, forward strand.
TGTTTAAGATACAGCTACATGTTTATTTAAGACACATACGACATAGATGTGTTGATAATAATATTCTACATCGATTTATTAAATACAAAATTTGGCCATTAACGCAAATCTCGCATACAAAAAATAATCTCTATCGCCACTGACTTCTCATTCATCATTCGATTATTAATACGTCGAGTCTCGTCTCTTTCTTATCATTCGATTATTCAATTTGTACCGATGTAATCAGAATATTTCCACGATGCCACTATGAATGCTATAATACTTTTCCAAGCAATTCGAGGATACTCGTGTTTTGTTACTCCCCGGTTGTGCCTTAGCACTGGAACAACCAAACCCGTCAAAATGGCGAATCCCAGACCTTTGATTCTGTAATTATTGAAATTTATAACTGAAAATGTAGAATTACATCATTCATAGGGCTCCATTATTTTTAATTTCATCGCGGTGACTTAAAAATTCGGCTTGCGAGGGGCTAGAAAAAGTATGTATAAAACGGGTAGCTTTCATTGTAGATTCCGTCCGCCATCGTAGAAGTTTCCCAGCGACCAGGTGGTAGCTCCAGGAGATTATTCAAACTAGCGCGAAGACATTACTGTGCTTTTTGCTGCGCTTATTTCCCGGAAAAACTTTAAACGTTCTCGCAGCCGTCGGCACGGTTGATATGCATCTTAAAACGTTCGCTTCACGCGTGTCACACGCGACTTGCTCGAAACGTTGCCGTTCCCTTCCGCGACGGTCTAAACACGAGCGAATGTATTATAACAAGCTCAAACTCTGCTGATTTGCATTCGACGATTTCTCACTTTCCTGCGGGCCCGTTATCACCCTCGAGCAGCTTACATCCGCCGGAAATATTGTGCGTTTTTTTTCCGGCGTTCTCTCGCCGGCTTTTCCCCGGCCGGTCTCCTTTTTGTTCCGACGACGACGGCGCGCCGGACGCCGGACTAAAATTAACTGTTTGCTATTTGCTCGCAGCCATGGTTCTCTAGCGTTGCATTATTTAACACGTGATAACTTGCGCCGCGCCGAGGCGGGGAAGAAAGACAGGGAGCGGGCTTTTATATGAGATGCAAGCGTTTAAACTTTCCAGATCACAGTAATTTTCCGTCACGTCCCGACGGTTTACCTTCGCGTTGTTCTCCGCTACTCTCTGACAGATAAAAGCCGCCAGACTTCCAGCAACTCTGTGCTCGTATTGCCTGTCTTTTTGTGTCCCTGCGAACGCCACCACGTGTTCGCGAATCATTATTCTCTGTGAACGTCGGCCACGAAAAACCGCAGCGCGATTCAACGTTTCCCAGTCAGCGTTTTCCTTGTCCCCGTTGTCTCCGTTCAAAGAAACGCGAATTCCCGATCGTAATCGTAGATTCAGATCCCTCTTTTTGCAGCGCCGATTCGTTTTATTACTGCCCGCTCTTCATAAATATCGTGTATTCCACGGTCTCGCCCGATGCTCCGCTGCGTCCCCGTCCATAAATCAGCGACCACTTGAATCAGTAAACGCTGAATAACATCCAACGAAACTCTTGAAACTTGATGCTGGAGTTGGAAAATATTCATTAATTCTCCATGTTCCAGCCTTTTCTGCATAGCGAGCGATTAAAATATTTTCGACAGATAATCACGTTTTCAGGAGCAACAATGACTAATCTACTTTTCAGTGGAGAAATTTCAATGAGCATTCGATAAATTTCTTTTCGAAATGAAGGTGTGCACGAGATTCTTTTCCAAGTATTTAATTAAAAAGATATATTTTTCCAAAATATGGCCTGAACAATTATATTATGCTATCCACCTATTTACAAGACTATTTAGCTCTAAATGGAGAATTGTCTACAATTTATTTATGAAAACTTGTTAAAAAATCATTAATCAGATTGTATTATTATAATAATTTCAAAGAGATTTCCAGATTAATTTCACTTGCAATTTATGTCGTTAATTGCTCACCTGAACTTCACACTATTTATTCAGAAAATTGGTTTCCTGATCTTCGATCTGTATCTTAATCTAATTTTCTTGTCTCATAAATGCCATTAGTTTCTAATTATATATGGTGAATTTACTTGAAAAAATATATTTACAGAGTTTATATTACATACAATTCAAATTACGTAAAATTCAAATATCAATATGCAAGAATTATATAATAGAATCGAAGATTCCCACTTTAGAACGTGCTCGATTCTTGAATCGTGATTTATTTTCCAAATTAAGTCACGCTGCCAAGGATAATTTACTTAATAATTCCGTCACCGATTGTCGGCTGTTCGGAACAACGGAACTGTAAAAATATATTTGAATTAATGAATTTAGAATATATTACTTCCTGCGAAACGGAATTACCGCAGTTTACGGGCGCATGAGTAATTGTCCAGAGTACCGTGAAGACAGGCAATATATCACGGGAGTCGGTCCGGCGTGTTCTTTATTCGCGACAAGGTGGATCCGGAAATGCAACAAGATTTCAGTTGGAGTAAGGCTGTTACAAGTGTTTTAATTATACGGGACGCGCGCGGGCTCGCTGCTGTACGTACCCTTTAAACTGCAATTTTCGTGATTATTATTAATAACTCGCTTGGCAGCAATTCTATTATCAGCAATTAAATATTCATCGATTATGAAAATCGTCTCGCTTTATGGAGCAATTAGAACATTTCCAAAGTACAATGACTGCAGAAATGTTTCAACGTGGAGATAAAATGAAACGTTAAATTTATAGTTTAAATTAAAAATTATTAAGCTTCTTCTGGAAAGCAAATCGATTTCTTTGTTCGCGGCTTCGAAGTTTAGCGTGCTTCTCATTTCCTTTTTGTTTGTTTTTTTCATGAAAAAGCTGCATAGTATTTAATTAATCTGACCGACATCTTCTCGGTCGATCGAGCAGGTTTTTCCGCGAGGAAATTCAGAGACGCGGCGTTGTAGGGTCTCTATTTGTCGGAACAATCTTGTCGAGCGTAAAGCAAAATGCCGGAGGTGACGCACGCTATGCGAGGCAGATTCGGGCATCGTAAGACCGCCTTCGGTCTTTTTCGTAAGCTATCGGGAACGATCTCACGAACCGTACACCTTCTGACGGAGAGTCTCACCAAGTTTCTTGTTAACCAAGTTCTTTTTTCGAAAACATTCAAAATTTCCGATAGTAACGATCTACAAAATTTCGCATAACTGGACCAACTGTTAGACCTCTGACAAGAACAAAAATTGCAAAATATATTCCATTTCTTGGTCACGTGTACGTTTTTGTGTGTATTTCTCACGAAGTTATAAAATAATGAGAAATTAAAAATTTATTATTTATTATATTATATTAAAAATTTAGATCATTCAATGCTCACTGAATAAATAACCACTTCCATCGAACTCGTCTCGAAAAAGTAAAACAAAGTAGCTCGTGGATCCTTTTTTAATTAAAGTCCGACTTGATGTTAAGGCGTCGACTCGTGACTTCTAGCCCCGACAGTTGCTCCCGGGAGTAAAAGTACCTAGTGGACACAAACTTGGATACGATTCCCCGACTCCTTACTGTCCAATAGTCGTCGTTTGAATCCTCTGGAGTAAAATTCCGGGAACTGAACCCTAAAGTGAACATCAGGCGTAATAACTGCTCTTGAGGGTTACTCTCGCGTGGACACGTAGCCTAAGGGCTGGCCGAACGACTGCCTTTAACGTCGTTGAACACTGTATAGAGAGGAAAGTAGCTGAATTTGAAATTTTTATATAAAACATCGAGAAATACTGCTACGTACAGCGGCTGACGGAAATGAGAAACCTCTTTGTTAACGTTCTTTTGCAACAAGGAAAAAGTTTATTTAAAGTATTTTAATATAAATTTTAATTTAAAGCACTCTGCATTATCAGAAGTTTAATATTAACACGTCGGAAAAGAAAATTTCGCGTGGACTAAATTATTTTCACTTTTGTTTCGAGAATATCCTGTTTAATACTTTTATACAAGCTGCTGATTAAATTGTCTTAATTTTTGTTTCGGGAATATTCTGTTTAATACTTTCGTAGAAACTTGAATTCTTGAAAGTTTGATCAGCCCATGTTTCGTTCACTCTACAGTGCGTCCCGTTTCTCTAATGTCTCTCGCATTTGTTAATTGTTCCTCAGCTGATTAAGTCGCGTGTGAAATATCTAGACAGCGAAACTATGTCTACATTGTAACAAGTTCCGCAGCAGGTTCTTCAACAAATTTTATGATAGCAATTGTGATAGTAATGATAAACTTGAGACAATAAACAGCTACGATAAGACCAGTCGAAGAGTTGCAATAAAGCGTGCAAAGATATTTGGTTTACCAAATTCGCGTAATTGTATTATACCACTATATTTTAGTGATGACATAGTACCATCGAATGAATCTTCTACTATCATTATAGTACTTGTTAGCAGAAGGGAATTTGGCAACGTCGAGTCCATGAAACTTCGAGAATTATTTGATTAGAGAACCTCGGGATATTTTATAGCCTTTCTTGTGCCCGTTACAGACAGAACGCTTTTGCCAAAAAGACGGGAATCAATTTAGCAAATCTACTTAATAATTGATAACTGGTGCGAATCCATTGGACGACTTAACGTCTCGAAAAGGAAAGAATACGAGAAGCGACGTCTCGTCCACATTTTTTGACCCAGAAATTCGGCCACTTTTCTCTGCACGGTTGGCGAAAGATTCTTGCCGCTCGCGCCGGCACGGTTTATGGGCCTAGCAGCAAGAATCATTGGGGTATAGTGTACAACTTGGGCACAAGCTTACGGAGCTTTACAGTTCGGTTGAGTCGCTTCCTAGGGCGGCACCGAAAGTCTGCTCGTATCCCCCGTAAATTGAGGAACGATCTCAGGTCCTCCGAGAAATGTTACCGTTATTATGTGCCGCCTCGTCTCTTATCGATTCGACGACATCGGCTGATAAATGTTCCCCGACGACACAGTTTGTTAGACCGAGTCGGGTCGGGCCGGGCTTCGGAGGATTATTGGAAAATATTTCCAGGGTAATTGTCCGCTTCCGTCTAATTATGTGCAGAAGAATACTCGAAGCCGCTCGAACATTCCATAAATAACATTTAATTGTCCGCGAAACGACGGCGCGTCATATGTATGCCGTCATCTCTGACTTTTTTACGACGCCAAGTCGCCGCGTCTACGGCAAGTAAACGTTTCGTTATTCCAGTTTCTATTTTTCATCTAATTCGAAACGACAACGCGCGACGGCGTTTGCGGTAATTAAAATATTTTTTAATTAAAGCTGCACGACTGCAGCGGCCTGGCCGTCGCGCCGCGGCTTAAAACTGTTCGGATGTATCAATCACCGAGTTTATGTATTAAAAAATGTCTCTTCATTCGCACCTCGGTAGAATCATATGAAATGTTAGTCTTGACAAAAATAGATGGGAAAGAAATCTCTCGCGCAATCGACTTGGAATGCTTTCGAACCGGCTTGTTTTCCAAAGATTTAATAGATCAGTCTAATAGATCATTAGGCTATGAAGACTTATCTCCACAGTATGGTGCGTAATTATCGCGTAAGTCGTTTTTCATTTCTAGAACAGTCTTAAAGAATAAACACGCAATTTTACGAAATGGATCTCGTATGGTAGTGCGCATAACATTTGCTGTCTGAAAGCTACCCCTTTTATGTTCACCCTTTCTGTTGGAAACTTTAATAACAAATCCTTGTTACGGTTGTATCGTACTACGCAGAGGTACTTGTCGCCCATTCGGAGTTTTCACAGATATTAGCCCTTCGCACTCGAAGCTATTTTAACTGTAAATCTAAAATAATTTTTCTGACTTATAGTATTTCCTTTTTCTACGATGAAATGCACTTCATGCATATTATTATAATAAAAAGTAATATGTGAAAATTTTAAGTTAAAAGAAAAGAAGAGTTTCAAGAAAAACGCGTTTAGGGTTTATATTTTCAAGTTAGATTTAGTCACCTTCGTTACAAGTTAGAATTGTTAGACGTGTAGAAAAGTATTAGGATGAAAATCAATAGCATACGTTCCGTGACGTTCAGCTTGGAAACGATGGCCTGCACTTTACACCTTATCACAAAGCATTGTATCGCAGACCAATGATTAAAAACGGTATGCATGTAGTCGCCATTGGATCGAAATAAAAGTAAAAGAGCGTTCTCGATTTCGCTACACCCACGAGGTCGCATAGTTCCTTAATTTACGCGCTCGCTGAAATGTCAAAGAGACCCGGCTTCCGTGTTCCATTGAAAAGGTGACCGTCGTCGTCCCACGCGGCGGGTGCGAATGCCTCGGCAGGAGTTGAAAAACGAGCGCGACGTGTCCCGTTTGGAGTTACATTTAATTTTGTCGCCGGTACGGAATAAATCCCGGTTTATCCGATCGTAAATAATTTTTCGACCGCGACTGATGCTCCGGCGATCTGACGCGCCGCGGTGTCCTCCATCCGACGGTTCTGACCCCGCGTATTCATCAACGTCGACATTCCCATTTTGCGTCGGACAGATTTCTTTTACAAGCGGCGCGCGGCCTGTGCTTGTCCGTCTCCTCCCTGCAATCAATCGAAGCCGGCTAAGCCGTCGGTGATCAGCTGCGCCCCGCTCGTGAAAGCGAAACAATCGTCGGAAACGCAACGACGTTTGCACGACTGAAAGCGATCGACAACGATTTCCAGCGGCGCAGTTCAACTCCTACGTAACACTGAAGCTGCAGAACGTCAAGTCAACGACAGTCACTGTGAAAGGGGCCAATCCATGCTGGGAGCAAGACTTTCTTTTGTAAGTATACTCTTTCTCTCTCTTTTCCTTTCGTCAACTCATCTTCTATCAAGGGTGAGACGTTTTAGTATAGAAATTTGCGCGACCGTCCCTTCTAAAGTTTAAGGGTGTACAGCATTGCCGGTACCTTCGAGTGGTACCGTCGATTTTTAAAAACTCATGTTTCGGCAATAATTTAGACGAAGTTCTCGTGGTAACGGAAACATGCTTCTAACGATCTTCGCAGATTTTGTTAACGTCACTAACTCGACACGCGTTACGAGAAGTAACGTGTTTCATTTTTCTTGAGAAGACTAGAATATTAGGCTTTGTGACTACGAAAAGTAGGACATTTGGACTTTTGCGACTACGACGTTTCAGTATGTCGCGACGAAGAGTAGGACCTTATGCTTTTTCGCAGCGAAGAATTAGCACGGATTACTTTTAGTCGCGAAAAACAAGTCCCGCTGTTTGCTGCAGAAATTAGCATGTTTCATTAAGTTTTTTAATTAAACCAATGCAATTATAACTAGACAAGAAACATATACTTTATTAAATAACATTTTCGTAAAATTCAGTGCGTTCTCTTAAGGTAATACCTTTAGATATCATTAATAATAAATCTATTCTTTTTAATGTCTCTCATAATCTCCTGTTTCGCAATAAATCGTTTCGATATTTTTCAAAATTTTTAATTTACGTATCTTCATCCAGAGGTATACTTATTTCTCGAGCCAAAGCTGTTTTAAGAAGAATTAAATTTTGTGGATAATTTTGCGGAACGAAATTTATTTTCCGCATTTTCCACCAGTCTGCAGATGAATACATATTGTAGTTTTTAAACGCGCACCTTCTTTTAATAAAAGTCCTTTTATTCGAAAATCATGATTTTAACAAAAATTCTGTCTCGTGTTAGGCACCTCTACCCTACTTTTTGCGGCCACATCGAGTGAACGCACTTTAATTAATTTTTGTTTACGGAAATTGGGTCGAACGGAGTTTCTGTGCTTCGGAATGAAAACAGAACAGAATGAAAAGGGTCAGCTGCAAAAAGCACCGGCATATTCATAAAATCGAATCAAAGCAGCCCTGGCCAGACCAGAGGGAACCACTGATATCAGCTATCTCCGTAATACTGCTGTACCCCCTTAAACAACTTCGCCAGGATTTTTTCTCGTAAGGCCCTTAGGGGCCGATGGAAAAATGGAAGAAAGGGCGGCGAGGATTTCAATTTCGAAGTTAAAATTCGGGATTCGAAGTTCCGAGTACCAGACACATCCCCGTGTCCAATTCCGCGGCGCGCGAAAGATTTCTATCCAACTGGGTAATACTTGATGCCCGTTGCTGGATAAAAATGATAAGGGTCGAGGGAAATCGTCGAAGTCGGAGTGCGCGTTATCGGAACACGTTCATTACTGGGTTTGCGTCAGGGCTCAGGAACGCGGAGTTTCGCGATCGACTATCGAACCCCCTTAAGAGGTAATCCGATCCATGGCTGATATATAAATAGGTGCTTAGCCAGCAGAATGGGATAGCGCGTTTACGATAGCGCGATTAGCTAATTGCGAATTATGTCTCGCGTTTGAATCTTTTTTTCTTATCTCCTTGATATTTTCCACCATCCTCGTTCCTATCGATTTCCCCGGCGCTTCGCATCGTCGGCGACGAGACTGGTCTCGGTTTTTGCCGCGTGTGTAATTACGAACATCGTAATAATTTCGTGGACGACCTTTTAATTGCTTCGTTGTACGTATTACATCGTGTCTATACGCCGGCGCCGAAAAGGTTATTTTGGAATCCGTTGCTGTTACTCGAAACAAGAGATTTCTTGCGAAGCGAGACGAGTCCTCTGACAAATTCAGGAGTGTATTCTTTGTCGATTATTTTAAACTGTAAAGAGGTAGACTTCGATCGAGCGAGTTCGTAATTATAGAAGCGAGTGTCGAGACAAATTAACGTCCAGTCCGTTAATGTACATGCTTAATTTACACTGCAGTAATGGTCGTATTAGTAGACACTAATGTGAACTTCTCTTTTGTGTGAAGGTACTTCTGATTCGGAATGTTCTCCATCCGTTTTACAGACATTCTTACGTTGATCTAGATATCTACTTACATCATCTGCAAGCAGGTGGAATATACCAGGTTAATTCCATTGAACCATGTAAATCGATGAACACAGGTGGAAAGTAAGAAACAGACTATGGATCTTTATACTAATTAAACGTTTCTGAGATAAATTTGAACAAATAGAAATGAAATAACGATATTTTCCTTGCATCGTGTATCCAGGTATAAATACGTGTCTTCACTGCATCACCAATTCATTTTTGTCATAAATACATCGAATCCGCAATCTAATGTTTCTTTGTAACAAAATAGATAATTCAGGCATTAGGTCAAGGAACTCCGGTAGAACCGAGCTGACAACCTTAGATCTCAAAGGCTGAAGATGCACAGGTCTCAAGTTTCTATTTACATATTCAAAGGTCTCTCAGTATGGGTTCTTGAACTCTGACGACCTCAGTTTTAGGTCCCAGGCTAGGAACCCTGGATTTTTAATTAGTCGGTATCTACGTCTGTCGGTCTTCTAAATTGAATTTCCGAATCTGGGGAATTTATAGATTTGAATTTTTGAGTTTGCAGACCTTTGGATTTCAGTGTTTGCGTGCCAGACTTTGCTAAAAGTGTCAGCACCAAATCTGCAGCAATCCTTGATTAGAACGTTAATTTTAAATCGTAATCTATTCAACAACTCATCGGAGCTAGATAAATTCTTGATAGCATTTGGATAGAGATCTATTTCCATTCCAGCACCTTAGTTCAAATGTTTTGCTTGTTTAAATTCTTTGTTTCGCGGTTGATTCAAATGACTGGAACGATTTGAATGCAGTGTTAAACCTTGATTTATTCAACGCGAAAGTTCGAATGTTTCTGGAAGTCGTTGTTTTTAAATAGACTGTATCAAACGATTCGGAAGACAAATGATATTTTAGCAACAAACTCGTATCTTCCGAATATGCCGTTTGGGAATCGGTATCGCATCAGTGGACGATTAATTTTATCCCGGGCGACATTTTTAATCACACTTGAACGTTCTCTGTGCTGTAAGGAAAAATAAGAGCACGTCATGTGCTCGAGATGAAGAACACGCTATTGATCGAGGCTGGAAAATATATAAGGAGGACAATCGCGGGAATCGCGCCGGAAGAAAACAGGGGAATTTTGGATCTTAGCTTTCTGAAACATCTCTATAAGCGCCGCAAAATCCTCACTTGCCAAGTTGCGAACCTTTAACCTACTTTTCCTTTGACGCGCGACTACGTGTGCCCGTGCCGCTTTTAAATCGTATTTATTTAACTTCTGTGACGAAATAACTGCCTAAAAATACGGACACGGGGATGTACCGATCAATTTCCCTCTATTTAGAGTAATCCCGTCGACCATGTAAATTCCGGCAAGTGGCTGTTCTTAAAACGACCACCCCTTAAATATAGAGTTAATGCCACCACTAGAACAGCGTTATCGATTATCAACTAGCATTAAGAACCTGAAACTATAGATAGCTAGGTGACATTTTTTCAATCCCGTGAATAGACCGCGGATTTTTATGCAAATTTCCATTTGCATACCTGATTCCATGAAAACTTAGAACAGAGAAAAATTTCCTTCATTCGATAAGACATTCTTTGTGGTAAAAATAGTGCAAGTTCTCGTGTTTTTCAAGAATCTGCATGAATGCATAAAGATCCGTGGTCTAACAATAACTTGATTCACGTTCTCCGAAGATTCTGTTAATTTTTTTAGGTTCACGAGAAGTTCCGGAGGAACGTACGCGCACAGTGGTACCTCTTTCCAAAATTTTGTCGAGCTATCATTAAAATATATGTTATGAAGACGAACTTTGTACACAAGCGACGCAAAATATTTTTGAATTTTATGGAGAATTTAAAAATGTTGACATTGGGATCGTCGCATTAAATTTTATATTCTGATTGTATAATTGTAATCAAATGTCGACGAATTATTAATATTTATAGAAATGAGATAAAAATAAAGCTTATGCCGGTTTCCAATTTTCTATTGTGAATATTTTGTTGGTAATATATACAAATTCAGTAACGTCAGAGACGTAAAACCGTCGATTTTTATACAAATCGTATAATGTTATGGGTCAGCTTTCTGAAAGAAGATACCACTGTTGCGGAGTCTAATAGAATTCGAAGCGAGCTAACTTCTCGTCGACCATTCTGAATGCCCATAAAATGAATCGTCCTGTCCATCTGTTGTTTAGCGAAACGAACGACATGAACACGGGCCTTCTGGTCGAGGTTTGGTGCAAGGGTCTCCTATGGGATCGTTTCTTGGGCTACTACTACGTCCCGCTATCGGAAGTGTCCTACATGAACGAGGTAACGTCTAAGCAGTCCTACAATGCATCCAGCACGGTATCTCCAGGTCAACAAGAACAACAACAGCAACAACAACAGCAACACATAACCCCCGACAGCATGCGCGACACGAACAGCAATACACAGCCACCAGATATCACCAACACGGTACACTAATTGATACATGCACCTATCTAGATCTGTGTCTTAGTAGCCCTGCTCCCTTACCTCCCCCTTTACGGATTAATTTCAGCAATGCATTCACCCGCGTTCCCATACTTCCGAACGTTCCCTGATAAACTCTCGATTATACCTCGACAAGAGGGGTTTCTATTATTCAGGGACGTCGATTAACCAGTCCCGATATTCTAAGCGTACACGTGGTACGCTTATCGTGATAGGCCGAACCTATCGTGCACGTTCGCATTGAATACATTAAGTGACCCTTGTTTCCTAGTCCCGATGCGGTTGACGCGACTTGATAAAGAGGGATAAATATGGGAAACCAATGGGGTCACCGAAAGCTACTTTTACTAGTGCCGCCGACACTGTTCTGTCCAACTTTTTAATAGAGGACTGTGACACGTGAGATTTTTGGTGTCACGAAAATTTTAATATTTGACATTTTGCAGGTTTGTACGGGATTTCGGGGGTAATAAATACACACCTTGGGCTGTGATTGAGGTGTACTCTTTATGTGTCAGTACAAATATTGTGAGCGATCAAATTATTTTATAGAAATTATTATCTACTTAGAGTTTAGTAAGATATAGAATTGAAAATAAGACTATTAGAATATACTTATTATTAAAAAATCTATTTACTATCTACATATTACATTAAAACATGAATTTTTAAAAGTAATCATTTAAATACATTATCAGAGAAGTTTGTCACATAATTTATATTTATAATCGAGTGTCTATCCATTTCTTGATATCCTAAGAAAGAAAACAATTTTTCAAATGACAATGGTGATGCATTTTACTCAAAAAATTACTCAATTATTGAAAAATATTCTTGGCATTTTAAAAGTTTTATGTCCTCGTGCTTCAAGAGGTAATTAGCATAATAATCAACAGTGTTAAGAAATAATGGGATATTATCGGAGCTCGAATCTTTTCAAGAAGTAGCCCGCTTTACGTGTAACCATCCAATACACAGTAAATTCAAAGTAATAGCGGTCGTGTTCTCAATTCAGTTTGGGTATTCGGGACTCATAGTGTTCCCGGTATTCGCATGAACGTATCGCTGATACCCGAGCTAGCGTTTCGCAGATACAACGATGCTTAAGCTTTCTGAAGGAACAGTATCTTACAATCAATCTGGATCTACCTTTAAGCAACTATAAAACGCGAGCACGTCTGCCGGTAAACGGTTTTACATTTCGCTGGTAATGCGATACACCGCAGGGCAATGATGGCACAGTTTGGTGAAAAAGTGTAGATCAAAACTGTAGATAGCACTACAAAGAGAACAGGCAATCCCGTAATTTCAAGAGAAAGATTATTGTTAAATACATCGCAGACGCAGTTCGAATTGATTTAAAATGTCCCGCGAAGTTGCGCTTCTAATGTCCAGTCACGTGATCGTGCGCCATGATGCTGCGCACGCAGCGCAAGCAGTCCGTGAATCGGCGCGGATAATTGTCACGAGAAGTGAAGGAAATTTCGATTTTTGTTGGAGAAATCGTATTAAAGTTTCGAATCAATTAGAGGTTTCTCTAAAAGTGAAAGTTCAAAAGGATTACGAGTATTTGATGAACAAGTAGGGCGTTGAATGTAGACCAAAAAGATCGAAGTATCAAGAGCATCCTCGAGAGACGACTCAAATACCCAAAGTACGTATTTCAAAGCTTGAAGTAACCATCGTTTTTAATATTTCTGTACAATTTCATTCTGTCGAATTTATAAAGAGAATCATTTAAGTTTTTGGTACAAGTAAGTTTAATATAATCAATTTCGATCACCTAATTAGAATGAATATTAATTGGCTATTAGGAAATTAAAATATAGATCGAACAGTTAGCCGAATCAAAATGGCTGCCATTCGAGGTTAGATTAAATTTTAGATTATTGTTCCTATAATGTCTAACTGTAGTTGCATAAACCTTGCAATTCACATAATTATACAATTTAAAGAAATTTAATATTACTGTGCATATTATCCTTTTACATAATAATATTATATAATCTTTTTATTCAATGTAGACGATTTTGAATAAAAGTAAAAGTATATTAGTTTATAGCATAAGTTAGTGGACGTTGGTATATAAATTATAATCAATATAAAAATATATTATGAGCCTAAATGGTCAGTCTAGGTGATTACATGGCGTTCACAAAATTTCCAAGTCAAATTGGAAATAAATACCTGGTTACT
>CM052149.1:6699542-6711697 GCA_028455555.1 Augochlorella aurata
TGGAGGATTTTTATAGAAACAGACACGTGTGACGGGCGATTTTCCTAAAAGCAAATAAGGAAGAATCCACGCGTAATTAATTGTAATAAACTTGTAAACCATAATAGTTTCCTTGTAGAGACAGCTTTATTCTAAATTATGAAATGGAATACAATGTGCACAGATATGCATGCGGGTATCCAACAAGTGGTAATAATATCATTGTCTTCATGCTACTAAGGAAGGTTATGTATGATGTATGATCACGTGGTACGCCGCGTGGCTTCTCGCAACGAACATGAAGTTGGCCACACAAAGCGACCCTTATGGTGTGATCTATGGCCGGTCTATTTAAAAGCCGTTGTATCTCAACACAATTACGTCATAAAATAATAAATTTCTCATTTAATAACAAATAAGGCATTTATTTGAAATTTTGTATATATGTTGTCAAAGTATTCTAATGTTTTTTGAGAGTTTATATGACGTTATATGACGTCTTAATTTGCATTTCGTTAAGAACGATCAGCAAGATTTATTTATTAGGTCATGCCATATAAAAGTTTCGTTTTAATATATCAAACTTATTCATCAGTCAAATAAGTATCAATCATATTTCAAACAATTAAAATTTACTGGAATTAACAATGACATTTTGATTGGCAATGCATTCAATCCTTGACTTCAGAATATGCACATTTCGTTAAAAATCCGAGTGAGTAATAAACCCATTTTAGAACAGTGCAAAGCTTTAACGATAAAACGTGCCTCGAGGCATAAAAATGCTTACGTTTGAGGCGCGATCACAAAAGACACGAAACGGTGTTGATAAAATGTTGTAACAAAATCTTTTAACGTCCTTAATCCGGCTTCCGATCGCGTCTGGCTGTAAACCGTGCAATTTGCTCTTATCACTCATGGCTGTCGTCGTCAACACGTGAACAACGGCACTGCTTTTCTCATGTGAGTCGTTTATCTGATAACCCAGCGCATTCTGTGTGACCTTACCGGCAGAAAATTTCTGCACAACACATTTTATGAAACGCGGCCGTAAATTCGCGGTTAGACTCGCTGCATAAAGTTAATAAGAAAACTTCGAATAAATGTTTTGCGCTATCTGACCTCGTTTTCGAATTAGGCCGCCCTCGGTCCTTCGTGTCTGTCGCTTTAAACTTAACGATCCCGTTTAATATTTTCTTAACGGATATGCACGGCGAATTTAGTTAAATAATTCGTGTAACGCGCACGTTCTTTTTCTGGTTTTTAAGCCACCCTTCCTCTCTCCCTGCCTCTCCCTTGACAGCTTAATATGTTCGTCAGAGGTTGCTTAACGATATAATTTCGTTCAAAATGTAGACAGCTACTGGAAATTAGTTTTTTCACAAAAATATCTCCAAAATATAATCTTACGCTACAAAGAAGGATTAAGTATTAAAATAAGGGAGAACTAGTTTCTTCCGCAATTTCCTAATGGTTCCTGTAAAATTGATAGTGTCCTTCGATATTTTGTAAAATTTGAAATAAAAACTTCTTCAAGACCCCGATGTACAGAATTTTACTTTATTTCTTCTTCTAGAAATCTCTTCTAGAAATTCGAAATTAATTTCCATGCAAAACATATGAACAAAAATATATTATTATGTTCTACCGTAATATATCATAAAATGTAACAAATAATATTAGATTATTTCATGTGCTCCTATAAATTTGTGCACAAAAAATTCTCTAGCAATAGTTCGTTTTTACATTTACGAGGGTCGTAGATAATCCTTCTACCATTTAATGAAATCCCAAATGAAATCGATATCTTCGCAGTACTTCGAGAACGTAGCATGCGATGCTTCATTTCACATAAAAATGGGATAAGTCCGCAAGGACGGTCAAACTGTTTTGATCTCGGAGACTGGAATGCGGCAGAGTTTCATCTATCGTCGAACACGATCGCCTTCGAGCTAGCATCAGGCAATCCTCGATCATTACAAACGTGCGTCGAGTGGACGGTCCAGACATTCTATACAACTCGAAGCACTCGCGGGATCCGATGCGCGATGCCGGGGCACGCGAAATGAGACTGAAACGAGTATGTTTACACGCGGAACGAGACCGAATCAATTGACGGCAGTCGTACGGTCGATGGAAATGTGTAACGAGTTTTGGGTTAGCTTCCATGATGTCGTCGAATGCGCCGGATTGGTCTGTGCATCGGTCCAAGCCGGTCGATAATGCGATTACCGGTGGACACTGTGTTTGTCTCATCCGTGATCACCGCCGGGCCAGGAAATAAAATGTAATATCTTGGAACTTCCCGTCCCCCGGACACGTCGGGAATTAATTTAATTGCCGGCGGAGCTAACCTTGCCGGGCGAACATTAAACCGCATACGTCCAGCGTTGCCACCGCCGCGTGCCGTGATGTTTCAACAATCTAGCGGGACAAAATTGGATTTCGATAATATTCCAGATATGGAAAATCCATAATACGCAATATTTAATACCTCGCACTGTAACGAGCCAGACTGGCGATGAAGATTTCATACACAAGCCACTGAATGCGAATGTTGTTCGTTAGTTCTAAATCGAAACAGTGCTTGATTCTTCTGTTAGCAAAATTTTGGAATGCAAGTTAATCAAGATATGCAAGAAACATAAAGTGTCTCGTTTTAGTTGGATTTAAATATGATTTAACGGTATAGTATAGAGCATGCACTATTTGCTCCAGATTCTCTAGGACTGCGTTTTCGATATTAATATTCTACTGACTGAAATACCCGGGCGATTTTCGATCGAGCGCGGCGTGCTTCTACAAAAATACGTAGGAAACCTGAGAATATTCGAAAAATTCAATTTCGCAATTCGCAGCCATTTCGAAAGATTTCAAGATCCCTCCCAGTTTGGAGAATCACACGGTCGTATCACGTGATCTCTGATACACGTTCGAGCGATCGGCTTATTCGCAGCTCGCGTTCATGCTCGTGACAGAAACGCAGGAACTCTGATAGCGGACAGCTTGCTGACCATTATAATCGATCCCCGGATTAGATTCGCTTCATGTTAATGCTGAGCGGCCTGATCGGTTGTCACTGAAGGTGCTCTCTCTTTTGTCGTAATACCTCCTACCTTCACCAGGGGAGAAAAACGACTTCCTATTCTCGTGGCCGTGCCCATTTCTCGTTACCGTAAATATCGCTAAATCGGCGAAAAACGTGGAACTGACTTCTTCGGTCGTTACAGTGCTTTTGACAGCGCATCAGAGCTTTACGCGAATATCAGTCTTGTCAAGTTTTGTCACATATACTTTCTAAATAGCATTTTATATGTACCATACTGTGAATCTGTATGGAAATTTCATAAAAACCAGAATAAGCGAAAGATTCTCCTGCTACAAGGTGTAACGTAATGTGTGGATTCATTCAGAAGTGAATAAAAGATAGGGAGGCAGTGAAAAATTTGCATTTTAACCATATTTTAATGTTATAGCCATTTTCTATGAGAATTTGCGGTACCCGATCGCAGAAACTCAAATACCAGAATTTTTAAAATGATCAATCAAGATCAACAGGTTTGTCAACATTCCAATGATTAGTCAATTTCTCGGTATCCAAACGGAGTATCTTGTAAACTGTAGAAACGTAAATCGAAAGCATTCTTTATCATGTTACAATTTTTGCTCGCTGCTTTACCTAATACATTTTAAACGAACCCGTCTTATGTAAGGATCTACTGTAGAGATTGTGTAAAAGTAAACTAATTTAAACTTAAACAAGTTTGGAACTGGAACAAGAACACGAAATCATCTAATAATAATTTAAAAATGTTTTCTACGGTGATTGCATATGCCATTATAATACCGACATTTTCTTACGAATTTATAAACATTATTTTTCGTTGTTTTTTCCACTTTTATAAAGGCTAATTTAGAAGGCTGTTATTTAACAAGATGGCTTTCGCCGGTTTCCTACCATATTTTTTAAACAGTTTTCGATCAAGCGAAGGACGTGCCACGTTCTTACAAAAGCGTAAAGACCAACGGCTTGAAAAAGGAATAGAATGAGTTTTCTTATCCACGGCGCCTAAATATTCAAATAAGTATTATAAAAATTGCAGACGGGATTAAAACTTCGTACGGTCTTAAACTAGTTGCGCTACCTTTTTTACACCCTGCGCTGTGGTCGCATGGAAACACAGTCAGACAGCAAGCACAAGCAGGAAATTAAACAGCTCAAAACCGATTACTTTAACTTTACTTCACTTTACCTTATTTCGCGCTACGCGACGCTATTCCTTTTAGCGAGAGCTCTCTTAACGAGATAAGACCGCTAACAAGTTCAGAACCATGCAATACTTCTTCACGTGTAAAAAATACGAGGATCGTCCCGATAGGAGGAACTTAATGCACACGCATTAAAAATTGTCGAAAGAATTTATTGAAACGTGTTTATTGCCGAATGTTGCAATAACGCAATCATGCGTTTTAGTATTTTTCCGAATATCATTACAACTAATGTTGCTTTAGATTATTAAGTATTCTTTTATACAGTTATTAAATTCTTATGCCAATTATGCAACATATACGAGAGGCTAACTGAACTTTTACAGATCTCGGTCGATTTTCAACTAGCTTGCAAATATTTGTCAATTTTGACGTAGTTTACAAATCTTGGTCAATTAGTATAATGACTAATCGACCCTATTTCACCTGACCGAAGGCTAATGCGCAATACTCGTTCGGAGTAAAATCAAATGATAAAAGAGTTTGCGTTTCCAATATATCAGATCCTCGGACAAGTAATGCTTCCTTTTGTATTCTTCGATTCTAAACTACAAAAACATGATTACAATCACTGGCCCTCCATATATCATTCTATAGATTGGAGGAAATGAAGGAAAACGTATTGAAGACTAATGGTTGCGTTTCTGTAGTCTCCCAAGAATGTGAAAGGAAATTCGCGCTACTTGTGTAACGCTGTAATAACATGAGCTCTCTTTTACCACGATTAATAAGATTTACAATTTAACACTGAACGCACCGAGATGACCACAATTTTGCTTGAAAGTTGCTGAAATTATAGAGACTCTCTCATAGTAAATAATTTAATCTACTATATTCAGGAATACATTAATCCAAGCGTACATTATAATAAAAATGAGTTCAAGACTTAAATAAGCGTTGTTATATAACGATGCCATTTACAAGTGTTTCTATCGGGTGCAAACGAAACCACGTCAGAAGAGCAGAGACCGTGTTTTGCCTGCAGTATGCACAATCGGTTTTTACTGTCTGGACGAGCCTCGCGAAATAGTTTTCGAGAGCCGGGAGTGTCACGAATCCGCGTATAAAAGCGAGCGGAGACAGAGCTCGGCAAGATCCTGGTCGATCAATAACGTTACTGCCCCGAAGAAAGAGAATAATTCAACCGGTCTCATACTTTTGCCCGGCAGAATGCGGAAAATCGGTCGCGGAGCGAACGATTGAAGTTTCACGAGCGAACTAGAAGTCAAACTCGTAAAAGAACGAGATGTCTGCGCGTGGATGGTCCTTCTCGCAGTCAAAGGAACCGCCTCTCATTGTCCCAACCGAATATCGGGGCCATTCATCCACGATCGATCCGACGACGTTCGAAAGGAAAACCGGGCTTCCCGCGGCGGGGAGCCGAAACGCGGAATAATTATCCCCCGTGAAAATTGCGAAAACCGTGTCCGACGTCGGCCTCGATTATTCCCGAGGTTTTATCCCCGGCCGCTCGCGACGGATTTACAATTCATATTATGGTAATTCTCGCTGTTAATAATTAACGGAGAACGTTAATACCGGTTAGAAACGTAACTTTACTTATCGTTTGTTCTGGCCGGCTGTTCCTTCGCCCCCCGAAACGTACA
Source organism: Augochlorella aurata (assembly GCA_028455555.1). Taxonomy (NCBI): domain Eukaryota; kingdom Metazoa; phylum Arthropoda; class Insecta; order Hymenoptera; family Halictidae; genus Augochlorella; species Augochlorella aurata. Next base: position 6,705,398 of record CM052149.1, read on the forward strand.
AGAACCGGGAAACTCCGGGTGATATCGATTTCCATATAGCGGTGGCCGTTACTTAGAAGTCCTGTGACAAATTGCCTCTGTTGAGCGATTTTACTAGGCGAATCATACGTTCGTTACGTAGGCGTGCGCTGCCATTGCTTCCGGCACGTCTTTTACCCTTTATGGTGACCGGCGAAAAAATTGCGTTCCTTTGTCATAATCGCAAACCCGTTCGCGATATTTTTGATTAGGTTCTTACGGATGAAATATCCTCTCCTCGCGATCGTTCTTCAAAAGCGCGATTATTCTTTAATGCCGCGCTCACTTGACTCGAGAAACTCGCACACTTTATTTCGCCGATTTGTCGCGGCAGATTAATTCAGCTGGCGCACTGTTGCGCGGACGCCTCGATTGTAGCCTTCCGAATGAGCATTATTCATTTTCTTCTTCGTTGAACCGTCTGAAATACTATTCGAATATTGTTTAATTATACCAAAGTATCTACAGTTAAATATACGTAATGGTTATTAACAGGTGTATGAGAACAGGTGCACGTTTTCGCTATTAATATGGTTGTCTTATAACTAAATTGACTTAGGTTAGACAATAGAAGAATTTAGAAATATTTCTACCTTCGCCGTAATTTATTCAGTTTGTTAAACGAAGGAACAAAATTGAACCTCTGTTTCTTACAATCAACTCAGATTTTTATTTTCTATAAAAATCCGTGATCTACTTACGACTGAAAACATTTTACGTTTCTAACATTCGTGACTAATTGTCCGACCTGGTACCATAACACGTTCCAATTGTAATTGAAAAAGTCGATAACACTGAAACGACATCTTACGCATTCACTAAAATGTTTGAACGTCTATAATCATTCTCGTTAGCGTGGTTATCACAAGCATCGAACCGTGTCAAACAAATTCCTTTTTCCCCGGTAAAAGAGAAACAGCGTTTTCATTCGCGTGATCTTTCATCAAGCCGGCCGTGGCCGGTAAAAAATTTGCGGAGTTCTCCGCGGCGACGACGTCTTTGAAACAAAAGACGCGAAAACTGCGACGAAATTAAGATCCCTTGCATCTGGAATGCACAGACTGTTCCTCGGGATTGTTGAACTCTCGGACTATTTCTTGGAGAAGAATCTCCTCTTAGAAATTCCTTTATCTTCCATTCTTTCTTCATTTGTGTGACACGGTCCACTGCGTCCTCATACGGCGATAAAGGGGAATTCATGCTAATTAAATTGGACGGCTTCTTTATCGGAGGAAGGCGGCGGAGATAAAGGAGGCCGTGACGAACGACACGACTGACAGCCCGTTTTATTTAAGCTATCCAAAGTGGCTTAACTGTCTCAAGACGCGCGTCTTTTGTCGGAGAAATATTCAGGTTGGGCGGAAAGACAGGATTCGAAATCAGCGGGAATAAGTAATTGGATAAGTTATTTTTGAGCTTTCGAGAATTCGTTCTTCCATTATTTAGTAAATCAGAGGATGAAGCAGATTCCCGATGATAGACATTATTTTCTGCCACGTCAGCTAATCAAATTTTCTTACTACAGTTTTAGGACAGCTCTTATTACATGTCCGACGAAGTTCTTAATCCAACACTTGCAAATATCCTGCAAGAAAACGAGCATCGAAAACTATTTCCTTTGTGCTCGAACATTGCTGCTAAGTCGTGGATCTTTATGGAAAATAAAAATTGTCTCCACGAATATTGTATTATACATAAGAATTTTTTGGATTCAAACAAATTAAGGATAGTTTCACGGCGGCCATGATCGCGGCTATTCTGTTTATATTAAAATGAAAAATCTTTAAATAATATGAGGTTGGCTATAGGAAGTACTAGAACAAAAGTGAAAATTCGATATTTAAAGAGGTGTCGACATCTTGAAACTTTTTTGTAGATTATTCGATCGGTTCTTCAATATTAAAAGCCTTAAAAAGTGTAAAAAATATCGAATCTTTTTACTATCTTAAATTTCATCTATCCATTTCTGCCGCAAATGCATAAAATCCGGCTGTTTCTGGCGTAGTCGTTTCATGTTACCACTTTCCCGACCGGTCAATAAAATTCACGATCCAATCATCGTCAATGTTTCTCTATTTGTTTATCGGTTTATAAATTGCGGCTGCCTTCGTCGACAGAAAGTGTTCGATAAAAGCGCTTTTAGACAGACTTCGCGTACCGCAAAGTCACACGTCGATGAATATTCATAAATGAATTCCGGAGTTTAAACTGTAACGGTGTCACCGTTTTCGCGTGATTCGATGAGTATTTTTAAAGCTGGATCCAATTTGAATGGCAGGTCCGCGGGGTCGATACGGCGTCCCTTTAAATAGAACGTTCACGTCCGGGCTTCGTGAATCTTAAATGGCTCCATAACAACCGGGAGGGACAGGCTCCGGAATCTGGCCGATCGAGGGTGCCCGCGAGGGGTGGTGTACAAGTGAAGAAAGTGAAAACCGGTCGGCCGTGTTTGTTTTTTCCGCACGAAGTGCACCAAGTGCATCTTATCTTTCGACGGAGGGTCCGACAAATTAAATTAGAGGGCAGCCTTACCTCGGATAGGGGTGCAATTCCGTCACGTGCGATAGTCCGACCCCTTCCACCGGCTCGAACGCTCGTGTTGCTCTCCGGCTAGCCTCCCTTTCGCGCGGATTCGTCGTAATCTCCTTGTAACCGATCAAGCAAACGATAGACCTTAATCTTACGACACACATTCTCCCACTGCTATCAATACTTCTTCCATCAAATTCGAGACTCTCGTCACATGTACAATCGGCGCGTTCGCTCGCGTCGAATAACGCGATTCAGACGTCTGACGGAAAGTGGCACGAAATGTCATTTCAAGGAAATCGATTCGAAAGCTTTCATTATTGTATCATTCGACGAAATGTAATGCAAGCGAACACAATTTTTCCGGACGCAGTGAAACATTTTCAAGACGTTCCGATAATAGAAGTTATGATTTGAAGATGATATTGCGTTACACGTTCTTTTTCAGTTTCGTTTATTGATATCTTTAGAAAATGTAGCATATAATTTCTTTCGCTATTTCTGCGGGAGTATTTTACTTTTATGTGGCAGTCGATATAACATCCATTACGTAATATAAATTAAATATGCAATTTCATACATTTTAATTTGCGAAGGTTCGCTTTTAGAAATTACGTACGTAGGAGGTATATTAATAATTGGTGCGTTTTTAGCTGACCTTTGAATTCTGGGTAATAAAAAGTGCACAATAAGAGAGAAAATGTATAAACGAAGGAAATTAAACATTATAAAGTCATATGCATGTTTAGGAAAAAACTGCGGACCTTATACATTTATGACGGTAATGGGAAATATGAAATCGTATCACAGCTCAGAGAACGATAAATATCTGTTACCTGTAACTGGCAGTTCTTATTTTAAATAAAGAATGCATTCATGAATGTACGAATGTGCGAGTCGCGAACCAATCAACCGCACAGGAAACCATTTCTCGGTGCACGTATTTCACCTACGCATCCTTCCAACCCCTTTGTGCGTACAACAAACAGGGGCATCGAGACCAACAATCAAATTTGATTACCGAACATCGCCAAAACGTAGCCAGCCACCCAATATTGTAATTTTTCATTCATGCAATCGAAACGCCGGCGGCAATTATACCCGACACTCGGGAATAAAGTTCGACCCGGCATATTTAGCGGACTTTAAACGGTTTCCAGTATCGAACGTTCCAAGTTTTTCGCAATGTTCGGCTTTTCGAGGGCAGAGTGGTGACTATAAAATACGGTGAACCTGGAAATTTGTTCGGCGTATCGAGGGAGACGGCAGCGGTTGTAGATGCGAGATGAAATTTCAAAAATGACGAATAATAGCAGCTCCTTTCTGCGGGGACAAGCGGGCGGGGGAAGTGCTTTGTCGCTGCATTTACCAGAAACTCCGTGGAGAACGGGGTAAATTGAATTACGAGGTGCCGTTGGGTGACGTATTCTCGGTGGGACAAATATAGCGACTTTCGTTGGGGTCCTCTAGTAGTTTCGTAAGTGATACCCTCGTTAGATAGAGTTTACTGGAAAAGTGATCGAGCAATTTCCATTAGTCGCCGCTTATTCTTATTTATATGCTCGTATTTTATTCGACCAGTTAAAGATCGTGTCGTGTTCGATACCTATAAAATAATAAAATAATAAAATGTATAAAATGATAAATAGAGAAATTGCTATAGATAGAAATTACATTTTTTCATTCAATTTAGGTAATATCTGTGAGCTTTACGGCATCATATTGTCGAGGTTTAATAGGTTAAGGAGCATTGCATCGGCGCAGAGTTCATGCAATTCGCAAGGTCTTGAGCGAGCCCAGAATCTCTCGCGTTTGAAATTTCTATCGATGCTTTGTCCATATCTCAACTTCTGATCGATTTTACGATCAAACCATATTGCTCACAGCACGATTAATGATACAGCGAAGCAGTAAATCCGGGAGCCCATAAACAGGAGTTCCTTTCACGAGTCCAGCCCAGGTAGCTTCCACGAGCCAGGAGTATACAGTTTCAGCATTGTAAAAATGTTTGTGCTTCGTATAAAAGGAAAATTAATTCGAAAAAGGCATGCCATTGTTAAAAGTATGCGGTATGTCTTCCCTGTTACCGCGGCGCCGTTTCTCGATCGTGGGAGTCGAATCTCGTACTAAGTTTTGTTTACAAATAGCTCCAGTGCATTCGTTATCTCATTATGTCGCCACTCATTAATATATGTGCCAGCCGCCAAATGGGTTTTTAATTCCATGTTCTCGTTGCCAAGGGAATAAAACATTTACGCTGCATGCGTACAATTGAGGCCGCTTTATTAGCGCATTAACGTTTCTGAATATTGTATATGCATCATATTGTTTTATTCATGCAATAATTTCGCGGTGGCTGGTTGTTAAATGTTTATAAAGCGGAGGGCACTACACTGTATTATTTCTGCAATTCTCCGTCTTTACTTCCTGGAATTTTACTGCCTGTTTTCTTCGTTTCCAATAAGATCATAATTTTCCGAAGTAATTGCGCGAAATATGTGTTATATAATTATTGCGGATACAAGAAGGACCTCGGTGACGAACTTCTGTTTGGAGAAAAATGTCTAGTAAAATTGTTCCAATAGTTTGTTATTTAGATAGTTTTAATACAGTCTGAGCTATGGAATAGCTGCGTAAAAAAATATATTTTTTATCATCGTATATATCATCAATATGTCAAAAATTAAAGCGAAATAAAAATGATTATACTTAACTTTTGATGTATACACATTTCCATAAATCTTACAGTATGAAAAAAAATAATTTAGTGCCGCAGTTAATGCAAAGTGTTAAGACTTGAATTAAGTAAAGAGCGTGTCTTAGTTTTTTCAGAAATAGAAATATATTACTATGAGAAACCGCGAGCGACGCTTGGATCTCGGCAGAACGACGATTTCGATTACCACCTGTATTTGTTCAACGACGAATTCGTTCGGAGGATTCGGTTCCTTTGGTTTCCCTGACTCTCGAGTCAACTCGAAGTCGGTGCCAGCAGAAGCTATCCGTTTTTACCTCGGCCACCCGATCCATCGCGGTTCCATCAGCATCGCCGCTGACAATCCCCGAGTCTCCTCCGGCTGTGACGTCACTTGGCGCACTGCCAGCACAGAACGCTCAATGAAACAGTCGGGGAAGCCAAGGCGACGTGGTTGACGTAGCTTTACGACAGTGTTATGCTGCGTGCACACATTCGGGCCGTACTGTGGCAACGACCTTGACGAAAGATTTCCTGGATTTGTTAGCACGCGTGCCGAGTTATTCGCTAATGTAGGCTAACGGGGAGAGACGAAATGGGGTCTCCCTCTACCTCGTAAAAACGCCACCTCTGCATATAGTTAAACGCACGGTGTGCAACGCGAAGCTACAGCTGCCTCGACGTATTAAGTTAACCGCCGCAAATGGGGGAGGATTTTTTAAGTTACTGTAACACGACAACGGATAATTTGTGAACAATGTCATTTTTCTAATCGAAATTTTAGTGGCGGTTCAGTGACGATATTGCACAAATTAACGTTCATACAACCTACTGATATTTATTCCATCTAGGATTATTAGGCTCAATTTGTGCATAACTGTTCATAGCAATTATTGTCAGTGAATTTATTGTGCTCTTCGCGACTCATCTGCTTTCCATTATATTCTTCTACAGAATGAGCACTTTATTTGATCCACCCTTTGATCATTCACGACTTCCCGTGAATTACTAGATAAGTCGTCTGAGTGCTTTCGTGTAATCTTCCTGGATTTCGATGT
>CM052149.1:6711797-6747555 GCA_028455555.1 Augochlorella aurata
GACGTTCCGCGAGGTCACACTAGTCCGCGCTATTACAATCCATTCTACTCGCTGCTCGGCACGTCGTGATCGTGGCCACGGAAACAGGATTGATGAATCACGGGCAAACTCGTTCTTTCATGTTTCTGGACGATCGATCGAAGAGCACGGCGCTCCAGTGTAAGCGACTCTGACAATGAGACGAACGACCAGCCTGTACAGGGTGTACCAAAAATCGCGGTGTAAAAATTGCAAAGTTGGCCATTGATCGATTACAGCTTTTAATTCAATTTAACGACCGAGTCTTTCATAATCATCGAGCATGCACTGATAGTTTTTAATCGAAGTTGAATTGATAATTTATGCAAACATCATAAAAGAATTTCACATAATAATGATCATTAGTCATAGTGAGATGTTTAGGTAGAAATGAAGCAAACCATAGTAGTTAATCATTCATACTAGTAATTCAATTGACAATCGAATAACTGATTAAATCATTAATTCCATGCACAATTGAATAACTAATTTAATTGCTACTTCAATTGACGATTAAATACTTATTGTTACTTCACTCAATTCCCATAATAAATCAGTTAGTTTAAAAATTTACCTACTCAGTCATATTTGAGCGATATTTGCATTAAACAGTATCCGACTCTGCACCCACCAAGATGATTTCTCATGCAAAAGCACTGTTTAGTGAGTCACCTATTTAACAGATTTCTCACGTAACTACGGGGCACAATTATTTTTCTCTTAATAATTCCCCAGCGGAAAAGAAATCGATGTTCTACTTTGAAAAATTGCACTCCATACCTTTGAATCACTCCTTCCTTGCACAACCTTGCACAATATAATATAATGCACTCTCTCTCTATACAGTGAGAGTGTGACGTGAATTTATACACAATAGCCTAGAAGAGAATGACAGAGGCAACAATAATGACAAAGAGGGAAAGAAGAAATGTCAGACACACATATGGATGAAAGAATGATATGTGTTGGAGTTGGCGTTTCTGAGGTCTTTGAGTTATAAGGACTAGGAGAGAATCAGTCAGTCGGCCGGGATAACTTAATTGGTTAAAGTAATCGGCCGGCAAGCGATAGATCCGAGTTCTGGTCGACTAATTTTCCCCTACAAATAAATTACTTAAACGACGAGTATGTGACAAAAGTAATCCATCTTGGCATCGCTAACATTCCTACACAACATCGCTGAAAACAAGACTCAGAGGCCGCATAGAATCTAAATGCAATTAATGAGATGTGACGCAACGTAATGCAACTGACGGAACTCTGCAGACTTTCGCGATAAATCCAGCGCGGCGAGCTATGAACAGACTACTACTACACCTTTACAACTCCTCGAAAAAGCAACTCGCGTTTGAAGATTCATAGAATTAAGGTTGCAACGTCCGATCAAGATGGTGCATAGAATTTTCATGGAACCGCAGGATACCCTAACCGCGTACAACTAGGAGGCGACGATACCGGAAGCCGAGAGAGCTTCGTGTAAGCGTCAGTGGATGAGAATGTTGCGACGGCGAGGAAGCAGAAGGAAACGAGCAAGAAGAAGAAGAAGATAGAAGTAGAAGGCAGGTTTGGAAGATGCTGAAGTATCACGTAGACGTCGCCGGCGATGAAAATAACGAAGAGACCGTGGTCGACGGAAACGGTCGCCGAAGGAGGACGCGGCAGGACAAACACGGCAGAGAACGAGAGTAACCAACGAACGCGAGTGGAGAGAAGTAAAAGCTGAGGAATGAAGTGAGCCGAGCTGGGAGCCGAGGCCAGGTTGGTTTTCCTGTTGCGAGGACAATCTGGGTCAAGCCTGGCTTAAAATATTCATAAAGCTGCACGCGAGATCCACGTACGACCGGTTCGATTCACATTAGAAATGCGCTGACTGGGGTATGTCAAGTAACTCTAGAGGGATGACGATGAGACACCGGCGCTGATTCGTCCTTATGTGTGCCGGTGATTCGCGGTGACTGGTGTTCGCGCACACCCACTCGCCTCTGACAGAAGCTTGACAAAGCTCTTACCGACACCCCGCCGCCGTCACCGCCGCCGCCACCTCCATTTTCCTGTCCCGCTCGCGATCACGGCCTGCCATTTCTGGCTGTTTCGGGACTGCACACGTCCCGGCCACGACCAAATCCTTGATTCCGCTCCGGCCGAAGAAAGCCGCGTCGGTAACGGGGGATTTCGCCGCGCGGAACGTGTCACGTCCCGGAAATGAAAATTCAACCGCGGCTGACATCCGCTGGCTAAAGAAATTCCGGCCGCGGCGCCCGCAGCCGCCCCTCCGACCCCTGACCTCCTCGTCCAAGTCGCCCCGAAATATTTCCCTGGGCACCTGGACAATGTCTTCCTACTAGCGCGGACCACGTACCGCTTTTCAAATTTCTTGCGATAAATTCGGCTGCGAACGGCGTATTGTGGACTAGACGCACGCCAAACGCAATGAAAAGCTTTTATGTCCAACTTATTTTTCTATTTTATACGGTACAAATACACGTGTTTGGTTTGCTTTTTAAACTTTACGCGTTGAAACCTTGACAGTATTTTGTTTAGTTTACCTGTTCTACAAAAAGCATTTATCAAATTTTCGATATAGGTTCAGATAGAAATGCCAAAAAAAACGTGACTCTTTTATTTTTTTTCCGTTCCAAGTAATAACAGAATTTAAAGTTTAGTCATTCTATCGTCTAAAAAAAATCACGTCAATTAGTCCAGTTTTAGAAATGTTATACCGTTTTCAAAAATGCATCAATGCTTTTTTACTTATTGTACATCTATCACGCGTACTTATGCAACCTCTGACTTCGAATACGTAAATGATTACCTTGCAGGAGGACTTGTTTACTAACGCGTACCCTTCGATATCTTGTTTTCACGCGGGTAGTATAAAAATAGGAAAATACATGCAATAATAATCTGAATAATAAAACGTGCTCGAAAAAAATGAAGTTGCGGTCCTAGGATTAGAACGTTCCGCGAGAACGTAATTGTGATTTCAATCGAGTGCTAGATGACACGTTCCGGAAGAGCGAGGCGCTCCGGAGGGTACCTTTAATTTTCTAAATGCACGTCATCGTGAAGTTTCCTGAATCATCCGAGGACGTCTATACGGGGAAGCGTTTCGAGTGTCTTTCAGAGCGAACTGGTCCATTCCCGGCTCTAAGAGTATTTCGTTTCAAGAAATCTCTAGCTGTAAGTATACGTGCGGCTTTGTAAAGGATATCGAATAGAAAATCCGCCGCGTGGATATCGAACGGCGAGCATCGAACAAAACCCGTGGCGAACCATCGGTTTTCACAAAAAGGACGCCGTTCAATGCTCGAGCACCGCGATAATTGAAATTATTACCGAATAAGGAGCCGGCTAATTATGCGCAGCTGACCTACTGCAATAGCAAAAGTAATGTCCACGGAGTGATTCGATAAGGAGATCGATCTTCCAGGGGTTCGAGTTTTCGTCGAAGGAGATTACTTTTCGGAATTTGCATTTTCATTAACGGCTTAAATCGCGTTTAAGAGTGCTCCGTCAACAATGTCTCCTTCCTTATCTCTTGGAAGAAGGACTCACCGTTACGAAAAGATATTCGGCTACTTTTCGACATTCGATCGACGAATAGCGTTAAGCGTCTGTATAAATCGTCGAACGATCAGCTAACAAGAGAAAAATAACTGCCATAAACTTACGGCAACTTTCGCGATAAAAATTGTGTTAACGTTAGTATTTTTATAGGAACGCTAAAGACTGGCGCACTTGTGAAACGCGCGAAAATGGCTGTTTTATAGCAATAGGAGTTTTGTTGTACTTGTTTCCTTACTTACGTTCTTACTACTGATATATTGCCTCCGACGAGAACGGCAAAAACCCTGGCATTGATATATTTGGATTTATTTTCTAGCAGATAGCGATGCCCGCATCGTAAACCCGGCTTAACTTTCCTTTTAATAGACTGTGTATGTGTACGTGGGACTAACTTTGTGTTTTCTATATAGTTTTCTCTGATATCTCCGTGCTAAATACTTGAGCGTTGTTATTTGTTATTTTGCTAGAAGATTATTTTGGGATCAGATACGAAGCTATAAGAAAATAAAGAGGTATTGATTTTTTTCCGTTAGGGTGGTGACCCCGTTAAGCAGCTGCGACGAGCACCGACAGAAAGTCACGAAATGGCTCGATCGGTACCCTTTTTACCCTGTTCCCGTTTATTCCACTTTGCTCCGGTGGTTCCGCGAGGAAAGGTGGGCCGGCTGGCCCTAAATCGTTCCTCTAATTCTCGAGGAATCATGCCGGCCGAGTTGCCAGGGTGAATAGAGTTATCAAGCGGTTCGTTTCGCTGGATTTTCATTTGTAGCCGACGGACAGGGCTTCGGTTACCTGTTTGCTCGTCACCGGAGGCTCGCGTGCCGTCGCCCGCGCGAATTGTTGACTCGAGAAATTGATGAACGAGCCGAGCCGTCCGGCATCGTTCCCTTCTTTTCCTTTTGTCCGGTGCTACCCGCTTCCACGATCCGCTCGTGACGTCGAGGACCGCGCCGGGACCGCGACGCGTATTTGATCGGCGAATCGCGGTCGATCTTCACCCATCTATCTTTGGCAACGTCGATCCCGCCGCGCCCTGGAGTGACAGGTGTTTAAACAATTAAGCGGACGGGTCTGTTTGTCTTAATGGGCCGGCAAACTCGTTACTGTCACCGCGTGACCGATGGCAGTGGCGTCGAGGACTTTAGTCAACGATTGCGCCGCAAAAGAAATCTGCCTCCTTCTGCGGTATTTTCGGACGTTCAGCACACGTTTCTGAACTCTCCATGTTCGGATATTTATTGTTCAAGCTTCTGAATAATAAGCTAAAATATTTTTTCTTTTGCATATACAGTTTCTTTTTTATTATTTTCTTAGTTAGCTTTTTTTATATCGTGTTACTATTTTTTGGGTTAAACGAATCGTAATGAAACTTTATTGGTTATTTGGTAAGATGCTACCTATCTTTCGATTAACTTTTTCTTAGATATATTTTAATCTAAACATTTAGGGTTACTATATTGCTAATAAATTTCACTTATAATTGAAACGTTTATTATTGTTGTTAATATTGTTGTTAATTATTATTGTTACAATTGTTGTTAATCGTAGATTGAAACGGTTGCTGAATAATTTTTAATTCATAAATAAAATCTACTTGACGTACACATTCAGTAAATTATAAATGCCATCATTATTTTCATCGTACTTTCCACTTTGTTTAATTTTTAAAGTCTAACAATAAGTTATTAGTTCTTTTTATAACATTTGTGTGTAATACTTGATAGTTCGTTTACTTAAATAATTATTTCACTATGAACAAAGTTTTATCGGTCAATCAGGAATTCTGTGGCTAACTTAACCATTAATCCAACTGACGATTAAACATTCGCTTCATAATTTATTTTATTTGCTCCGATTGAAAAATCTGTTTCGCATACTTCGAAGTATCATTATTATCAAAAGACTCTCATTAATACGCCGCCAGTAAAGCTACCGTTCGTCGACGGAGAAATCACGCAGAGTAAATGAAACAATCTAAACCGAACCGTGGTCTTATTATTTACACGCGGACGACTAATTGGATCACGACGAATCAGATAGGCGTGGAATTTTTAATTCGTCGCTCAATTAATGGAACGCATTATCGTTCGTCCCTCGATAATTTGCATTTTGCGTCAACCTCCGGCGAAATAATGGCTGCACGCAAGGAGAAACGGCGTTGCACATGTCAGACGGATCGTCGGTCTTGTCGTCTGTAACAAATGTGCCTGTAAGTAGATGCAGGCCTGCGAACGTCAGACGTAGGAGCGTGTGTCTTCGGATGCACGTGATGAATATGCACACGTATTCCACTTAAATAGCCGACCGGCATCCTCGTAACACTATATTTACGGCGACGCAATTTCCACCCTGGGGGTTACTAACTGATTATTCACTGACAAGAACTCTCTACTTCCTTCGGATGTTTTATTTCTAGCCGGCACCGACCAATATTGGCCGTCATCCCTGCATTATTGGCGTGGGGTGTGGTAAACCTTGGTCGATTTATTCCATCGCAGCTTTAACCAATCATTTAGTCAAAGAAACGCTGCCCTGCTAAACTGTAGGTACAATTATATGAAGTACTGAATACCAAGGTAGTAAAAAATATGCGCGCACCGTAAATAAATTCATTAAAGTAATATTATATTTGACCTAATAATGATGTGACCCAAGAGAATTAAGTTGGAGATTTTAATCTCGAAATGTAAAGTTCATCGAAAATTCTAACAAATTATTGTTTCTTATAGTTTTGACTAGAAATAAGAATTATAGTGACCGAATTTGTTCGTTATCTATAGCCATTATTGATGATATTATTGAATTCTATTTTGGTCGCTTAGAGAAGCTATCGTTGAAGGAAATTTAGTTCAGCCGCTCACTTTGATTCACACTAAAATTGAGAATATGCAATTTGAAATGGTAGCACGACTTAATAGATTTTAGAATATCGATAGATTATTTTCAAATTGTTAAAATTATTAAACGAATAAGTATTCGGCTTTCATTTCCCGTAATGACAGGCATTAATAATTTATTTAGAAATTAAACAAACGTTGCATAATATTTTCTGTGCAGAAGCAATTAAAACTAAATTAGTTTGATCACGTCTTTATTTAACCGCAAGTTGCTTGTTATACTGTGTAACAAAACTCGCAATATAATCGGGGAGGTTGTCTCGTACGAAATTAAGTCGAACCGTTACAATGAAACTTTTCGTATCAGATTTCGCATATTAGAGAACCGAATTTGAATTTTCATTAGCCGAGTGCGGACGATTATGCAAATTCACGCTTTAGAAGACTAATCGATGAGAATTATACTGTCTCCAGACGTTTTGTAACTGAACGAATTTGCCTATGGTTGGACTTGAGCCAGGTTTTACGCGGTAGATATTAATGTAGGATTCCAGGAGAAAAGGAGGAATTAGGAAGAAGAGGAAACAGTTGATCTTCGCTTTTACAACCACACGCAGAATATGCATTCGAATTTAATGATGTCCCTCGAAATCAATCAACTGTTATTTGTAGCCTTCATTAGCAGTTTCCTGCAGTCGGTGCACTTGCCAAAAACTGTGGATGAAGTGATCATCGTGTACTGATTACACTGTTAAATTATAATAATTATATCATACATTTAAATTATAAGTACTATAAAGTTCTCTCAATTTATCGCAGGAATTTTATTAAGCTTTCCGTGACTCACTTAATCATTGCAATTTAACCCTGCACATATCTTCTACTACAATTCCAAACTTTGGTCAGCTCTTAAAGGGTTAACTAAATCGCTTCTGCAGCGAACGTATTAGAATCTGATCCGCCGATGAGTCGATCCGACGCAAACGCGCGAGTTCGAAAGCAAACCCAGGGACACGATTTACCCGTTTGTCTCCGTAGAATGCCCCTCGCGGGCGGGAACGGCTGCATTAATGCACTCGAACGAGGCTTCTTGAAAGGAGACGGAAATCGTCGCATTCGTTGGCCTTGCGTGGCGAATCCGCGCCCGCGTTCGTAATCATTTCTAGGCTGGTGGAGTGTCATTGTGTCGTCGGTCGCTTAATTGCGGGGGCGTCTTGTCCCGCTCGCGAGTATCCGGCAGCGTCGCCCTCCGCCGTCACTGTAATTCTCTTTTTGTCCCGGCTCCCTCGCGAATCTTTGCGCCGGCACGACGACAACGAGCTGCTTGCAAAAAAAAAGAGAAGAAGAGGGAAGATACAAGAGCGACGCGAAGAGGGTGGAACGCGATAGAAGCGGAACGACATTAAGAACCGTGTCGGTCGCAGTACTCGCGTCTATGAAAATCCACCCTGTGGAAAACATACTTGTTCTGTTTGCGGTACGGCTGATTTTTCTTCTATCTCTTTATCCCATCCTGTTCTTTGCGATCTCTCGCATCTACTTCGTGATCTTTGTCGTTTTCTATCTAATACCGTAGCCTGACAGGGCTGTGCTGCGAGCAAAGCTTCGCCGGTGCTTTACTTTCTCAAATGGCACTGTACAGTGTTTACTATGCGATATTATAGTTGACAATTATATGTACAGGAGAAATATTTGTTGAACAACTTGTTCAGGAAATTGTACCCGATGCATTGAAGGACTTTATGAACACTTCTCTGAGTAAATGTTTTGTGACGGTATATGGAAGATTTAAAAGCCATCCAAATTCTTTTAAATCGACGGCTTCTTATGTCCGATGGTCGAATGTCTTACATTTTATGAAATAAATTGAATATGATATGATCTCTTTCCGCTAAATACGTAAATTCTACAGCTCGGTGTGTAATCTGGAATTTTATAAAATTGTGACCAGCAGCGATTTTTCTTAAAGCTAGAGATCTGTAATCGTGTAATTCCTTGATAAATGAAATAGCTTCTGCTGAATGATTTTCATATTTTCACACATATTAGGAGCAACACAGACGTGATTTATCATTTTGACGCAACAGATTGCGACGTCAAGAATGCATTACGGTGACATCTCCATACTGTGAACAGTGAGTCAAAAGGGAAGTGTGGGTGTGCGAGTCAAATTATAAAGTGTGGGCGTCGAGATGTTTTAGCTGTAAGGTCATTTCAATCCTCCTGTACTTTGTCGCGTCAATTCCTGTTTAGATTACGGAATCTCTCAGTAACACCCACTAAGCAACCGCATCTTAATTAGAGTTCGCCTGATTTTAGATCCACGATTGCCTACTTAATGTCAATCCCTTTCGCGTTGATGTCTATTGAAACTGCTTCAATATTAACGAGAAGGTCAGATGGAGAAGCAGTGCAACGTAGGAGAGTCCTTCTTCAAGAAAAGGCGATTAATTTCTTTATACAGGGTGTTCCAAAAGTCACTCCAAATCTGGAAATAAGGGATTCCTGAGGTCATATCAAGCTCTGTTGACGCAAGGCGACCGGGCCAATAAATGGAGTACGCGTTGCGCCAACCGAGATCGACTCTCATTGGTCAGAGGTTTTCGTTAATAACTCGTAAACAAAGCCGCGGGTTGCATTTGCGCTAAGGAAAAAGTTACTTCAAATGACCTCAGGAACCCTCCATTCCCCAATTGTGAATGACTTTTGGAACATCCTGCAGTTTCCGGAGTTTTCAAATACTATATCCGTTTCGTAGGATTCGCACGCATCGCCGAGCATCAATTGGAATCAATTAACAAATGCACGTCAGTATTGTCAAAGAAATATTTGCAGTCGACATGTGTCTTTTAATTAGCTTCCCATTGTTATATACGTAGATCAATGGAAACCAGTTGAAAGTTACATTGGTACGTGAACGCGGTGCGCACGGTCGTTTGATTCTGGGTTGACATTGAACCGACGATGCAATCTCGCGATTATTTCGAACGATTGTACCATCATATGGGCCAGATAATACGGATATCCGCATTATTGGACCGACGTGGATATTTGTGCAGTACGAATAAACGGATCCGGGACTTGTTTGCATTCGTTCGCGTCATATTTCATGAGGCTTACTCGTTAGGGACGACCGATTTCGCTCGGCTCCTCTTTGCCCGCTTATTAGAACGGATTGCACACCGTCTGGCAGAACTTATACATAGTACAATTTTTCATAAATCGACGCGTTACTATAAATTCTCTCATAATATCGAAACGATATATCCAGCGGCGATCATAAACAGAGGTTTAACACAATCCCGTATCAGTGCACACAATTCTTCGCAAATGCTTGAACAGATTTATTTAACTCTTTGAAGCATGGAATTTTATAAAATGGACATCAATTATTTTGAGAATTTTCCAATGCACAATTTCTGTAAATATGTTCGATACACTGATCGGATGTTGTAGATAATGTCCAAACGATCCTTCCATCACTTTATATGATATGGGGAATAATTGTATTTTCTTTAACAATATTAGCAGACGTTGTTTCATTCGATTTTCCTTTGCCTCGGAAATGAACGTGCTACGATATTTAGTGGCTCTACTGCAACTCCGTTTTTCTAGCTAATAGCTCGCTACAAACACCACAGTAAGTGTCACTCAATCGTACAGAAACGGTACTAATTGGAGCCGCCACGGAACAACCAGTGCCTTTTACCGTTTTAGGTTCGCCAGTAAATCGACTTTTATTATCGCTCGGGCACAAATGCGTGAAATAGATATTTTCAAAATACACACGCGCTGTTCTCCTCTATATCTTCCTTTGAGCTGGCGATTTTCAACCGCGTAAAAAAGAGCTCGACGAACGAACCGTGCAAATCGACGGAAGAGCGTATAGGGTGTCAAAGAACTAATGACCGTCTGCACTAGCGGAAAAAGAAGCGAATAAAGTCGTCTAAAACTGTACTCTGAAGCTTTATACAAAGTGAAAGTTTTTTATACTGATTGCGAGGAATAGAGTGTCGCTACAGTTTCGTATTTCACCTGTTCATTTGCTTTATGAATGTATAAAATTCGCATAACGGTGGAAGAAAACGTCCTTCCTCTTTTAACAATTTTAATAAGTCGTACATAATATAAAAAAATATTCTTCAGTTCTTCTAATTTCTTTACAAATTTCCTTTTAATCTACTCGTTCGCCTAAATAATGCTTAAAATCCACGGTACAGTCATTTTTAACGTTGTTTTGTCTTCTTGCAGTTTAAAAATCTGCAGTCTAGCCATTAATATTATTGTCGTCTAAATTTTCATTTCCATACATCCTTTTACACACATCAGAATTAAAGAAAAATTTTCTTCATTTCAAAGATTGTTCATATTAAAAAGAAAATAAAGCTGCTATTAGAACTTGTTAATTTACGCGTTCCCCTGCATTTGAAAAATCTGTACATGCCAGAACTGCAAATAAACCCGCGTTCTAATAATGATTTATTTCCCGTACATCCTGTACAGGTTCGATTCGGTCCCACGAGCGGCGCACGAGGACAGAGCAAACAGGAAAGGAGAAATTCAAGGGGTCCGCGTTGTTTCGGCCGCAAACGGGAGTAGACGTTAGGGAGGGGCGGGCAACAGGCAACGGTAGCCGATAAATTGAAGAAAACTTGTTTCCTGCGCTGCGAAAGCTCGTTGAGAAATCATATTTTTCTCGACGTCAGATGAAAGTACATATTGGTTTCGTAAGTGGGCGAGATCGATCGACGCCGGTCGGTTTTCCCGGCGATATGCACCGGTAGGCAGTTGCGTCTCCCTCGTGGCTCTCGTTCCCCATTCCCGACCCCGATTTCCCACCCCTTGGACTCTTATTCCTTCCCATGCGATCGCCGGGGATAATTGGGATCGGTTGCGGGGCAGATTGAAACCGGAAAGGGATGCTGGAGGCCAGCGTGACGCACGACGCGACGGTCCCCGTCGCCGCTAACCTAATTCGCATCACCTCGATACCCTGCCATAATCGCGTAGAATTAAGTGGGACGGGTTTTCGTTTCGCGCCTCCCCGTCCTTCGGTTTTCCCTCCGCCGGGGGAATGTCGGTCATTCCGGTGATCACCGGTCGGAAACGAACTTGCGACTTTATTAGGTTGGCGATGAATAAATGCCCGTTTGGAATATCACCAGGCTGTCTGTGTCAGTACGGCGTGTATTCTCGAGCGTCTTTAATGGTCTTTCTCTTGGCGATGAAGATCGGATTTCGTAGCTTCCCACTGCATCCTAATGGGCTCCATATTTCGTCACGTTGCACAAAGTATTGAAACGCGAGACGCAATACTTGAGACGGTTTTTCCCGTTTATATGATTTTTCTACAGTTGATGACGACAGTTGTAACGTCGCACTTGTTTTATGGAATCTCGCGGCTATGCTTTTGTCGCAGTTCTACTTTATTTTCGTTTTATGTTCGCGTCTTTTTTACGGCGATAAATGCGAAAGATTTTTCTATTATCAGTAATAAATGACGCAATTATTTAAAAAGCGGTCGGTCTGTTTTAGTGTTGCGGATATTCATAAAAATGTATTTATAGCACATTGTGTTCTCTAGTTTCAATGTTTCTCGTATATTGGTTTCGGATAAGTTTATGGTGATACCGGTATAAATGTTATAAAACATATTCGATACATAAACTTGGCCTCGCGTAAATTCAATCTAGACCTCCGCGTTATTACGAATCGCTAATATGGAACTACTATCTCAGATCGACGAGTCTCGTTTAGAAAAATTATGTTCAAATCAGATGCGATAATCTGGAATACACGTACATATAGGTTAATCTGATTCAGTCTAGGTTAGATCCAGGTGAGATCTAGGTTAGATTTGGAATAGGTAAATATGATAATTGTGTGCTTTGTAACAGATAGATACAATTTCATGGTTTACATAGCATCAAGCAAATTCTATTGTAATTAAAAAATTACGGAACAACCGGTTGATTAATCGTCAGACTATGGGAGATCGCATGTTTATGCCACCTGATTATAAAATGCTGTGAAATAGTTCTTGAATTCCTACGAAACAAGTAACTTATGCTTACTTTTCTTTCTCACAAATTCGTCCTTAAAATCATAAATTCTCATAAATGTCCAGAACGAATTGAACAGGTCAGAACCATAACGATATAAGTCATATTTTCCAAAATTTTGACTTATGCATTAAAACATAAACCATACGTGTCACAACGTTAGAAAAAAAATAGTAAGATAAATTATAACGTTACTACGAATTAACTTAACTCTAAATTATCTTAACAATAAATTTAGTCAGTAAAACAATAACATTACCTATTTCTCACAATGAGAGAAATGTGATTTATATCGCTATGAATCTGACTTCCAACCCCGTCACTTGATCGCTACACAGGTTAAATAATCATCTGTAAACGCTATTCGCAATGAAGCGTACACGCGGCAATGCAGCTTCACACAATGATACTCTAAAATTCGCAGAGAACACGAATTGCCGCATTTTCTAAATAAATCCGGGAAAATGTGATTTCCCTCGAATTAAGTCGTCGAACGTTTCGCATGACGAGCGATTCACAGTCGCGCAGTTCCCGGCCAAAAGCCGTCGTCGGGAAGGGACGTTCTGGGAAGATGTTCTGATTAGCGCGCCTCAGACAATTCCCCTTTAGTCTTTCGTAATGGATTTCGCTGCTCTTCATTTTCGACCGGAGGCTCGAGCAACGTTTTCATCCGCTCGTCTTTCTCGCGTCCAATTTAGAAAATTAAATTCTGCGTCGCGGCGGGTTCGGATGCGAGAAAAATCGATAGCAACGAGCTTCTCTGTTTTTCTGCTTTCCTATCGGGACGGACACGACTCGCCGTCGTTTCGCTGGTCAATAGACGTTAATGGGAAGGGCCGGGGCAATTGTTAGCGAGAGATTCTCTGTTTTCTTACCAATTTCCGCGTCCCCGTCCGACAGAAACTTGGCGGAAGCAAAAATTCCGTAATTGGGGATAACTCCCCGAGCAATAATAATAATGCCGAATTGGGCCGCCCTAGCGTGGGACGGAACCCGTTCGGCCATTTTCGTCTCCGCTTCGCGATGCAACTTTATTGCGTGCGGTACGCAAAATAATTCCCCGAGGCGTGTCGTGTTCGATGGAATTACACGCGAATCGTTATTAATATACGCTGTTGCCGGCGGAAACGGAACACATGTGTAACGATGCTATCTAGTTCCATATGTAGTCGTGACGATAATTGTGAGTTATATCCGATAGAAAAAGTTGAATTTGATTGTTACAGATGACGACGTTTAACTCTTTTTTATTCAACTATGTATTGGAGGCTTTGTTTAGCTTTAGTTTTACAAACATGGAAAGAATTACGGTAAATACTCATATTTGTAGCTCACAATCCTTGAAGAAGAAATAAGTGCAAATGCTATGTTAATTTCTCCCAGAATAAAGCATGAAGATTTTTAAGAAATGTTGAAAGTTGTCGCTTCTCAAGTATCGCCATATATATTTCCGACGTCATGAGGTTCTAGGTGCACAAATTAATTCTACCTACAGGATTGATCAATTAATCATTTATCATTTTATTATTTCTGACAAATATGAAAGGGTGAAATGCAAAACGCTTAAAATATCAAAGAAATATTGAAAATCGACGCGAAAGTCTCGTTTTGTTTGCAATATTTCGCTACCCGAGAGTTATTAAAAAAAGATTAGGTCTGTGAAGAGTTGTGAAAAATTTCATTGCTAGATGATCGAATATAGTCCCTTGCGTGACTGGAAGTTCAGTGTGTTGACGAGAATATGTACACAATAGCATGCGTTGTAAAACTTGAAAAATCAGGTGCTTAGATTGTCCATTGATTCATATTTCGCGTATCTCGGGGCATAAAAATATGATTCGATTGTAGTCACGACAAGAGAGCTATTTTTAGAAGCATTATTACAAACGTCATACGTGCAGGGAAACGGTAGCGCGAAAGTGTGTCACGACTTTTGCGAAATAATTGTGGAACGGGACGATCGAGAGAGCGCTGTAAATGACAAGAAGAATCTGTTCCAGGAAGAGCCGAGGAACGATATCTATTTCGACGCGGTAAGTTAACGGGCGTTTCTCATGCCACTTTCCACGGTTTTCGTTGCAAATGAGAAGCCTTGTTGATGGCGAGCGGCAAGTGTAAGTACGCGTAAGTCTCATTATCGGAGGACTCTCATTAGCAGTAGGAGCCGGAAGTGCAAAATGACACGAGGAAAACTTTCCGTTCGGTGGCACAGAACGACGGTCACACGAGCTCGCGTGACACACAAGAATTGTGCAAGCACGATAGTCTTTAATAGTCGGGACAAATACGTTTCGTTTCCTGTTTTCTTTTGTTTCGTGGAAGAACTAGGTCATCAACGTGTCCAACGTATTGTTAAACGTATACGCGCTGCAACGAAGTGTCGACTGACACTGCGCAGAGCGCTATAGTCCTTTCAATTACGATAATTCACCCGCGACCCGCTCAACGAATAACGCACAACAATTTAACAATCGCGTGGTCGCAAATATATTCGAAGGCATAGTGGCTTACTCATATGCATAGGCACTTTTGCAAGATCAGAGTTGGGCAAAAAGTAATCTGATTAACGTGTAACGCTTATAACTTGTTAGTTGTTACAACTAATTTATAATAATTGATGAGTAAAAAGCAATAATTCATTTGTAATAATTTATAAATAATCGTTAATCATGAATCAGATGACTCTTCGTCTATCTCTGTGTACCAGTCATTATTGGAACGTGGAAGATACAGCCTATGTATCGGCAATGGTAATAAATATACCCAGAAATGCAATAAAAAAGCAATAAGAAATAGTATTTTATGCATAACCTGTAATAATAAAGAATAATCAATAATTTTGAAATAATATAATATTTAAATGATAAAATCAAATCCTATATGTTCAAATACTAAATACTGAAATCTAGATATGGGTCTGCATGGATCCTGAGTTCGCGGTGCGGGGTTAAGGGTTAATCTTGTGAAATATTCGTGGTCAATGAGTTCACGAGGAGACTTCGTCCGAATAAGTCGAGTGCTTGGTATCTAATCTGTTGTATCACACAAAGACCGCGAGCGATCTTTAAATATGGGAACAGCTTGTCGAAAGAGATGGCTTCTACGCGCAAAAATCGAAATTAACGGCAACAAAGGTTTCGCTCGAGCGTGATTGATTCGATCGTTCAGCCGTCATCAAGCGTTTAAGCCGCAAATCCGCTGGAGCTTGAGGTTGCGCTTTTTTTCGGAACAGCCAAATATATGGAGGTTTTACAGCGCCACCGAATCCAATCGGGCAATCTATTGAATTTTTCACGGTCCTGTAATCACACATAACGATCCATTTAATTTGATAGCGATCGCGCACCGATTGCGGTTAATTTTAATCATTTGTTCATGTTTCAACGTTAGCCTGATGTCGACGGCTAATTGCCATTACGGAAGAGCGGCTCGATTCGATGCGCCGCATTCCATTGAAGTTCTCGAGAATTGACATCGAAAATGATTTCGCTTCTCCTTCACGCGAAGTATTTCTCTGTTTAGTATAAAACCTCGTACAATTACGAAATTGTTGTCCGGAAAACTAATCTTTCATCGCTACGGAACGATGTACTAGTTAACCTTTGTTAATCGAACAGAATGAAACATATGGTGCCGAGATTAGGCAACGTAAATATTTTAGAAGAAATGGGCATTCTGCGCCGAACATAAAACACATGAATTTATGTACAGTAATTCACGTGTAAAATAATTAAACAGCGTATCTTTAAGCGTTCATGTAGCAAGCTTGTTGTAACGTGTAAGTAAACGAGCGTATTAACAAAAATGAATTGTGTTATTATCCTACGTTCAGCGCAAGCAGTTTTCTAGTTAAAGTATGCAATCTTGTTTTTTACAAAACGGTAAATAAAATGAAGAGTTGCTCGAGACGCGCATCACGGAACTCGAAATCGCTATTCCAACGAGAACCGTGATATTAAACAGCCAAATCAAATTAGTAGAAAACATTTAAGTGCCTAAAGCGAATTTAAAATGTAAGCTTGATTCGCCGGCTGGGAAATTTAATTACTCCGTATTATACTAATTGATTCCTTTGTTAGGACGAAATGATTTCGCCGAGACATCTAAATGAGATGTTACGTAACACGTTGAAATGCCGCGTTGCATAACTGAGGAGACACTGTTTGTTAGTTCGTGTAACCGTCTTAAGCAACAAATTACCAGACGACGAAATCCGTCAAAGGTGGCTCGTCCGTCAAACAGGATTTCCGAATGTATTTTCAAAGCCTCGCGTCTCCTACATAAGTTTGTTGTTTCGAGCAAAGGGAAGTCGTTTGTCCGGCCCGCGATTGTTATTTGAAACTCGCGATGCTCGATTCGGTCGGACACAACCGCCGGCGAGAATTTCATTAACAATTCAATACTTTCGCCCAGCAGCTTCCGTTCTGCTGAATTAATAGACTTAGGCGACGATGGCGGCTGTTGCTCCGCTCGGATTTCGGAAAATTATTCACCGCAACCTCATGAGAATATCGCGTGTACGACGGCCGAAAATCAACAGCGGTAGAATGCATTCTGTACGGAGACAACAGGTGCAAGCAGGTGTCTTTATCTGTGGACGCGCCGCGATAAATGAGCACCGACTTCGTAATAATACAATTGGACTATGGATACACGTTCCTCTTGCTCCCATTATATCTGCGCTGTTGCCGACGCGTTACCAGCTCGTGTTCGCGCACGACAATCTCCTCAAAGAGATTCCGTGTCGCTTAACTTTCGTTTACTTCGCCGCCGTAAGTGTGTCGGCACGGTATCGACGGCTTCGATCATGCTACGGTGCGCGAAACTTTAATTCGAACTTGCCGCTTATGCATCGCTGGGATTCATATTGGTGGAAACACGTAGATACGAATTACGTGTACTCTAGAAAGTTACCGAATTTCCGATTTTCCATAAATTCCCGATATTCGAACTGTTACGCGGTCTCGTTGAAACAGAATGTACGGTAATAAATCTCCACTGATTTTAAAAGCAGTAGCCTATATCTTACGAACTGCGTCCTTCATTTCTCCGTTACACGAGTGTATGTCGTATGCTCCTGATAATGGTCGGGTGATCTTATTTTATAGTTATTTAAAACCATTGTCAAGCTTCAGAATTTAAATTACAGCGCGCAGAAAATTCCTCGGGTAAACAATATAATTCCAGTGCCGGTGGCTGCGACCTTTTGTGCCAACTTTGAAATGCCAATTAATTTTTTTGCAAACCACGTAAACCAGTTTTGTAAGCAGTGCTTTACACGGGCTTCTATTTTGAAGATTATTTTACGTTTCTAGGCGAATAAAATTTGGCAAATTCTTTGAAATGTCGTATTTGAGAACTGCGAGACAATTATTATTATACACAATTATTATATACAATTATAATTATTACTGTAATAATTATTTAATGGTATACGTAGATGCGAAGGTAATTCACTTTTAAGGATTGTTTTTATATTATATTGTTCATTACTTTGTACATTACACTCAGCAGTCAAATTGTTAGAATCACTTGCAAAGATTAATGATATTACAAAAACCTTGTCTCAGTGAATCGTTATAATTCTTTCATGAAGTATAAAGACATCTAGCAATATTGCAGATAAAATTATTCGTCACATGGATAGTAAATACGATTCGGTGCCCTAACAATTCAGCGTATTACAAGAGGTATATTGATAAAATACAGCTAATAATAATTAACAACAGCAACTCGAAGTGGTATAGAATATTCCGAGTCTTTCCCCCTGTCACTAAATAAAGTAATAAAGCGAAGTTACATTAAATGTGAAGAAATCGTGCATCCTATCTTGTCGTACGTACATCGCGTCTCACGTGACATATTATACATTACGCCTGAATATCCGACGACCGATAAGGGTCAACAGTAAAAGCAGACATTCGAGTTACATATAGGAGAATTCCAAATTATTCGTAAATATCTGCACAGTGATCTAGGTGGAGCACGAACGTAGAAGGCACTGGAATGTTCGCTAGGCTGCATCAAAGCGGTCCAATCTCGCAGAAATCATCGATTTTAAGCATCCAATGTCGGCGTAGCCTCTTAAGTTTCGGGGCGCAGTATACAGCAAGTGGTTGCAATTATTAGATACAGAGGCTGGCGAAATTTATGTAACCGACGTTTCCTCGTCGAAACCATTCTTTGCGCGGCGCGCAGGATTAATGCCAGCCGCGGACGCAGCGGCTCGGATTAGTAATGGCCTATGTAGCCGGCGCGGGTAAAGGCACATAACACGCGTACATAAATTCTGGAAAGGTCTCTTTCCATGCTCCCGACGTTCCGCGCCCTCAGAAATGAGCTGCGAAGCATGGCTATCAAAGTGCACGGCCGGCTGTTTGCAAATGGCATGCCGTAATTAAAGCAATTCTCTTTTATTCGTAACTGCCGGCGCCGCGACTTACAACCGGAACGAACGTCGGATCGTATTTCTCGGCGGCCACGCGCGCGGAACCGGTCTCGCCGTGCTTCGTCTTAATTATTTATAGCAAGATCGCATTGACAAATTAACTGCGACAACATCGCGAGCCAGTCGCGCGCTCGCCGACTCTCGTGGGTCGCGAAGAGTTGGTTCGAGCTTGAAAGGATTTGCTCTCTCCTATCAGTCTCACCTTTGATACCTCACGGCAGATTTAGTGTGGCAGTATTATCTCTTATTCGTAGGATGTAAATTTATTTTATTGCACAAGTACGATATTTAACACTATTAGATGTACAATTGAATAATGCAATTCTTCTTAAGTGATTAGAAAATTTGAAATAACAGCAAATTTTGAAAAGTTTTTCCAAATGAGCCATTATTGAAATTGTAAAGGGTCTTTAAGTATATTAATTTGTTAAGTATAGTAATTTGTATAAGATGAAATTAATATTTCAATATTCACAGTCTCTTTCAATTTTGTCACTGTTTTATGTCTCACAAATGCATAAAATACGCAGTCTCATGCTATCAAATTAAATTAGTAAAATTCTAATTAGGACAATTACACAGTACCTTTTTGGTATAGAATATTCATAGTTAGCCATTGGTTACATAACATCGGTTGTATAACAGAGGGCGGGTATGTTTTGAGTAGTCCCCGTCATATTAACAATTACGTTAATTTATTCATGGCGTTGTTTAAGCGATAGCAAGTAAGATACTGTTTCCGGATCGATTGATATTCGCCGACCAGCATCGGAGCGCATACCGATTCGCCGGTTGAAACGAGGATTAGAATTTAGATGGAACATTAGCGGGATTCATCGCGGTCGTAATGCTCGAGTACCAACCGGCGTTTCTATATTATATGCACGTCTCGTATTGTATTAAACGTGTTAACGCGAATCACTAATCCGGAGAGGAACACGGCGACGATCCAGCCGCGCGGAAGCGCACGCAAGTTTTCTGCTGCATCACTGGTATGCATTGTTGTTCGGATGGTTTGGTAATGGTGACAACGACCGCTGAAATTGTAGCTTCGCAGCGCCATGAAAGTTTTCATTAAATCCGATCGAAGAGTCGCGATTTGTGGAAATTAAATTCTCTGTATTACAATGTGACACATTTTTGAGGACAAAGCGAAAAATTGAATCGATCTCATTGGTTTTTGTAGACTTTATTGTCTTGACAGATATACATTTTACGGTGGAACTTCGTTTATGACATTTTAATTTTAGCAGTACTGGGTTTACTGAACTCTATCTCGAATTCTATTAAATGAAAGAAAAATTATAGCCACTGGTAGACTCCTATAAATCACATGATTAGGGGGTATAATAAAACACTTAATAACATATGTAATAGATATGATGATAATAATGATATGATTGTATGAAGATAAAAATGCTCTAGACTTTTGTAGACTTTTATTGAAGTTAGATACAGATTTTCTATTAGTAGCTTTAGTAAATATTTTTCACATTTAAATAACGTCTCCACAATTTTCTGTTTTACCTATTCATGTTTGGTGTAAATGCGTAAACTCCGCAATCTAGTTATCAATGATACGAGAAAGTCCTCGACTGCTGAACGGGTGTGATAATCAACAAATTATTCCGAAAACGCCCACTTCTCCCAGAGACCGAGATATCGGTTGAACCATAGCAGCGTGAATATTTATTTGCGTAGTTTGAGGGGGAATTTCATGCGAAATTTTCGGCCCAACAATAAGTCGGAATTGAGTACACGGCGAGCTTGATTACGCGAAATTTGCCTCTCCTTGTGTTTAATCCGTCCAATTAGTCCGTAATGGGACGAGCGCGGTTTCGCCGGAACTTCTTGTTACTAATGTTTGGTGTTCTGATTTTCGTTTCAGGAGGGCTCCGGACAATGGGTCAGTCTCGATCTGGAGCTCGAGATGAGAGGCGCCAATACAATCATCGGCACAAAAAAGCCAACCGGGCACTCGCTTCTCATAGACTGCCGTTTGGAGCTTCCCTTCGGTAAGTCAGCAGAAAATTTCCCTTATTCGATCGGTAGACCGGCGCGGCGAAGCATGATTGTCGAATGTAAGCGTACAAGATCGCGAAACCTATGTGTACCCGCATCGTAATGGTGAATGAATAGAAATAATTTACGGTCCCCCAGAAATACGAACTTTCGAGGAATTGGTCGTCGCTGAACGAAAACCATGATTTTCGTTTGATAATCCACTTACTTTTTATTTATTTCCGGGTGCCTTTAAGTTGGACAAAAGACAGTCATTTCGAAGAATTTATTTTAAGTGAATTAAATGATGCAAACTTTTTGTTACGTGCTCAGATGTCATTCGGTATTACAAATGTTTACTGTATATTATATTTCATGGTGCTGATTATAGACTAACTTCTTGATAAAATGAGCGAAACATGTAATTCATACGATTATCCGAAATTAAAAAACAAGAATGGTTCTTAAAATGTATAATATGATCATCGTAGTCGTAGATGACTCGATGAGCAATCTTATATACTTTAAAAATCTTTCTTCGAATTTTGGTCAATTTTATGAGAACTTATGCATTTCAACAAATCATCGATGTCGTCTATAATAAGCATTATTACACAGAGTATGTAACGAAAAGCCTGCAATCGCGTCTAAATACAGTACCAAATGTCATTGAGTTCTACATCATTTAGATTCGTTGTAACAAATGTCTAAAGTTGACCTATCCTTGTGTGACCTCATATAGAGGCATTCTTAAAAGTTACGTAGACAATAGGCATCAGTATCGCGCGAAATTCGAAATTCGCGAAACAGAGTAAATTGTCATTGGATGATACACTGAAACGGGAACTCAACTTTCCCCATTATCTTCCTGTGAAAATGATTGTCCGCGCAGCGTATTATTCGGTATAATGGATTGCTGATAGTATACAATGAAAAACAAAGATGCGATATTCCGAGTCTCTATCGGGCTCTCTTATTACCTCGGTATCGATTCGGTATTTATTATTTCAATCAGAAGGCGCCGCGAGAAACAGTTGAATCAACTCGCAGGAATCGAATATTGCTCGTAAATGCGGAACGCTCGTCAAGATGGCGTTCTGCAATTCAAATCAGAGTGTGAATGAATTGCCTTTCATGGGATCGCGTGTATTGATCGAAAGCGATGTTTTAAGACTGGAATTTCATTTTCGTGTGTCGAGCCGTTTTATGAACTGAACGAATAACGTTCTAGATTAAATAGAAGGAGATAGACGATGTTTTTTAAATCGGATAATCGACAATGAAAATCAACGTGTCCTTTCGATTGCGCGCTTCGAATTCATTGACAAATGACGCGCCGGCACTTTATTCCCGATTTTAGTACTTTACCGACGTCATATTTCATTACCTTGATTGCGCAGAGTGCTTCGTTAATGGTTGCGACTTCGCAAATTAATGCAACAGAGTGGAACAATTAAAACATTTATTTGATATGGACAAGCATTTATTGTTCGCTATGAATTTTCGTATTACGTGCTTGCAGTGTTATAGAAAATTTGGTAAAGACTCCAACATGTAAATAAACTGGATTTCATCCAGAAACTGTATTCCATGGAGTTTTACGTTAAAAGAGGATTTATTTGTTATACGTTTGTCAGATTATACGGAGTTTAATAATACAAAAATCAAGCAAATTGTTCTGCGTTAATAATTTTATCGCGATGCGATAGCCTGATCATAATCCTGCAATTAAGGGGAGCAGATTTAAAGTCGAAATTATTTCTATTCATTTATCCATCCCCCCCTTGAAAAAAGACCCTTAACGAACCGTGATCATGGTGCACGCAATGAGCGCCATGCTTCCCACACGAATTTAACTAACTCTGACGCGGAACAAGTAGACGGCTCTTTACTGTGCGAGATATCTGAGAGCGTGAAGCGATTGCCAAAAGCGTTACAAGTGACTCACAAACTAAACCAGCGCCGTTAATCATTGACGGTTTAGCTTCGTCCAACTTGTGAATCTACAGGTTTTAATATTGATTAAATTGATCATACGATGATCAAAGGTTTAACGAACGTTGTAGCCGTAGACGGTGCTGATCTAACTATACAGGGTGTCTCACTTTAAACGATCTTCTAATTTTTTTTTTAATTTTAAAACAATCTTCCAAATTTAAAATAATTAGAAATTATTTCTTTAAACATTCTTAAAGTGTTTCTTAATGTTGTTGATAGAGATCCTAGTCAGTCTTAAGAAAGATGATTCACTATGAATACAGACCATACTTATATTACTTGTCTTTTTATGGATTACTCTCACTCGACTTTATTTATATTCCACTTACATAATTATATAGTATATACTCTGTTTGTACAATTGTTGGTTTGTGGATACACAATTACTTTTACCTGACAAGACATAATCTGTTCTACTTGTCTGACTATACGTAGTCCATTCTCCTTGCCTGAGCATATGTAATATATTCTACTGGCCTGATCACATACTATTCAGTTTACATCTTTCATCGTACACAATTCACTCTACTTGTCTGATACACACAATTTATTCTACTTGTCTGATATACATAATTTATTCTACTTGTCTGATATACACAATTTATTCTACTTGTCTTATTCTACGGAATTTGTTTTACATGTTATACCATACGTCATCTGTGTTACTTGTTTAATCATGGGTCGTCTATACTCTACTTGTCCACCTATGTCTACTTATTCTACTGCCTCATTCGACACGTTATCCTCGTTATCCAATCATAAATTGTACCCATTGTACTTATTGTACTTATACGATCGTTGGTCACACCTGTTCAACTTGTCTGACCATATATTATCAATTCTACTTACCTGTTATAGGCTATCCCTATTCTACTAATCTGACTTTTATCTTACGTCCTTATAGTAGTGCACTCACATTCCACTATCCAATAAATATCCAAACGAATAAAAATGTATCTAAAAACTTCTCCGATTTTATTCGTATAATGAAAATGATAGAATATAAAATGTTTCCTCCGTACTTAATCGATATATGTTTTCCATATTCTCTTTATCGCAATGTTTCATCGGAAAGTTTATTACTTTCTGATAGATTGATCATTCATATATAACTAAATAATCTTTTCACGGGTACAAGGGATGGCATCGGCAATTTCATAATTCAATAAGAGGTTGAAATTAAACTGACGAATAAAAATAAAACCAGTCAACAATTATTTGCATTATTATTGCAATAATTCGAATAAGAATAATTTAATGAATATAGAATATAATAAATATAGAATAATTTATGATTAATAACGAATAATCATTATTCGAATAAAATATTCGCCTAAAAAACGTATTGGGATAACAACTATCTTAGATAAAGATTTACTCGCGACACTTCGCTGGTTTCATTCCGCCAACCTTTTACCCTATCCGAGTAGCTCGGGCGCGATTAAAATGGAACCGCGGCGCGGGTAGAAAGGAAGTATAGCTCGAGCCTCGATCATCAGGTATCAGACGCAGCAGAGTCTACGAGATCACGTCGTCGGCGGTGTTAAATCGCTGGAAGAAAGAGGTAGACAAAGGTTAAACGGGGAAAAGGGAATGCGGTTGCACGACGACGGCGAAGTTGGAACGGGGCATGCGTCGCCGCGGTGAATCCAAGGGGGTCGAGTGAAATTGCCTGGCAGTAACCAGGGCCACTCGTGTAATCGAGGCGATAATGAAATGCCAGTAGATCGTGCTCGGTTCTCTGTGATCGACGTAGATCCACTCGAGAAAAAAATGAAGACAGAACGCTCGCCGTCCCTGCGCCTCCGCTACTTCGTTCGAGTGGTTCGAACTTTTAATTGAGTACGTCTAGAAACTTGTCGAGGCTTTGGCATGGCGCCTGTCCTGTTCTACGCCCCTGTATTTCGTGCTACAGAAAATAGTACAAATACAAGGCGTGTCTACTGTCTGCTGCGGGCCGCAACTATGTTTCTACTGCAGATGAAAATATATTGCACGGAACAGTTTACGGTATTTATTTAAGCCCGTTGTTGTGCAATTTCGTATTTCGAAGTGCAAATACACCCTTCATCTGAAATCTGTTTCGAACAGAAAAATGTACTGCAGATGTTATACCTATATAACAGAAATTAGTAGATCAAATGTTAAACAGTTAAAATATTTAAGAACAGGGTTCGGTAAGTTTCGATTTTATAAACTAAAATTATTAGTATGATCATTTTTGTGTCTCTTTTTCTTTCCTTTATTCTTGTTATTATTTTACGGTTATTATCGTACGGCTATTACCATAGAAATTGCACATAAAAAATTAGTGATACGTGCATAAAATAATTTAAAATCGTTTCAGCGCATAAAACTGAATTACCAGCGATTACTTTCTTGCTCAAATTGAACACAAAGATGATATACAAATAATTTAATATTAAATTGTAAAAGGCTCTCAGTATTATATAAACAGAAAAGGAGTTCCTTGAATTTGTATCATTCTTGTAAATAGCGTAAAATTTTCTACAACGAAAGTATATTTGAAATATACGATAAATTCTACAGCATAGATTCGCATGTTAAAAAGATTGCTAGAGTTCTCAAAATTTCGAACGAAATGTGAATAAACATCGGAGAAGGAAACCTTCTTCAAAGATTTCTCGAATCTCGTTCTTGGCTCAACACCTGTCACGATTCTAAATATAGGTAATCATAGATGATCGTCTTTCAGCACAGTCAGAATTCTTAACCGGACTGAAAAATAGCTTTACATTCTGAGCATCCGCTGATTTATTGACGAGGCTGTACGTGCTTGAAGGAGTACTTCGTGCTTCGGAGTACGTATTCCGACGTCCCGGAAGGAGAGTACCGGCAGAGACGCCGCTGGAAGAAGCTCGAATGGGTTTCTAAGAAAATAGAAGTATCCGTGAAGTTCTGTTCCCGTCGTTTCTCGCGACTCTGGTAACAATCCAACCTCGCGCCGCTCACTGAAAAATTAACGTAAAAAGGAAGCGGTTCCGGCTGCTCGCTTTTTCACTTTCCGCGTTCTTCCGCTTTATCCGCAACATTAAATCAACTGTCGCTGGGAATTCGAGCGCCACCATTTTGTTACGTGCGCATCAATTTTTCAAGGTGGCGTCATTGAATCTTGGTTTCGAGTGCGATCCTGATATATCGGCGAAGCACGAATCTAAGGCTACACGTATCTTTTGTTTATTGCTCGTCGTTACATTTCTATCATAGCGAAAATCTTCAGAAAAATTAGGATCGTTCTTTCATTCATTTTTGCAGATGTCTGTACTGTGAATTTTGATAGAAGATATCTGACAAAAATATCACAGAAATGATTAGGTGAAATAAAAGAATAACTTTTAACATTCAGTGAATCAGCATAAAAGGAGAAATAATGTTTTAAATATACAGCGTAGATTATATAAACGTCAGAATAATATTTCAAGAATAGAGTAAAATGTCGGCAGATAAAATTATTTTAACAAAACGGAGAATAAAGTGAAAATATTTAGAATAATAAATATTTCATGCTAGCAATCAATCGCATGAGCGTTACTGTCTTTTCTTTCGTTCTTTTTGAGACTACGGTGATGGAGAGTGATCAAACATTTTAGAACGGCAGCGAACGCAATTATAAAAAGGAATGTTCGAAATGGTCATAGATAACTGAACAATGATACTTTAGCTTTTTCAGACAGCATTCAATAGTCCATTTAAAACAATGAAACCACTAAACCTCGAATGAAACGGTCCGATATCCTCTGAAATCGTTTTAATGAATAAGTCTTCAAAGTTTCGGCCATGAAAAAGCCGGTATTCTTGAATCGGTTTCCATGAAAATTACGACGCAGTTACGACGTCCATTGCAAATAATGAAGCAATGTCAGTTTTTATCAAGCTGGGAGCAATTTCTGATCTATACAGTGGCGGGCATATATTCGTGAGCACTTTTGACCTTCTACTGTACTTTAGACTTCAATGACAACAGCTAATTTGTTTTTATCATACTTGTGATTGGAAAGATACAAAAGCATTACTTTGATTATCTGTAAAATTTATTTACTAAATATTTTTGTCTTATATTCTTGTCATTAAGATATCTGAAACTAGTACTTCCATAGCAATAGTCAAACGCATGCTCTCGATGAACTGGCAATAGTCGATGCAAGACTATTAATGATATTGATAAGATTGTATCTAAAATTGAAAGTAGTACATCTGCTTATATTAATATATATTATATGATTTTTTGATGATACGTTAATACATAAATAATAATAATAATTACAGATTTTATGCATTTACTTCAATTCATAAATGGCTCATATTGTAACAGATGCAGACAAAGTTTAATACGCATGAAGATCTGCAGTTCGCTAATAACAATAAAGCTCTTCCAAGAGACCAAATAATCATGCGATATTAATTATGAATCAGAAATATTCAGATAAAGAGTTCACAAATGACATATTCAAAGTATTCGATGAAAATCAAGCGTTACCCAGCTTTTATCATAAAAGTCGTGACAGTGTCCGTAAGTATATCTCCGGCATGCTGTATGGAATTCGATTCAAACGTCGTTTTCCTCCGCTCTTTCATTCCTTACGTTGCAACTTTCCTAATCCCATACGATCGATGTGGGAGCAATGGTTGACTTTCGTGTCGGGGAAGAATGGCACGCCGTAAACACCCACGTGAACGCGTCAATCTGTTCCGTTGATCAGCCGTACGCAATGCGACCGGCGCATACATTATTTATGGAGCCAGCTGGATAACTGCGGAAAAATGTAAATCCAGTTTCTCGCGACGTAAAGCACCGTTCCAGCCGATTTAGAGCAACAGATAAACGTTTTTATTTGTGGCGAAACGACCGGGTAAACAATACAGAAGAAGAAGAAAACGCACCGCCGGTAGCTCGGTACTCGGGGATAAGCTATTCTCGTCGGATTACGCTACGAATTATCGTCACATGTTTCATCAATACCGTTCCCGTAAGCACGCCTGAAGAATTTCAATTTTTCCGGCGGATTATTATTAACTCCTTACACTGTAATAACGAGACAGACTCGCGATAAAGGTTTCATGCAAGATCTACTAAACATGAATATTATTAATTTCTTCTAAATCGAAATAAGAGTTAGTTCTTCTGTTATCAAAGTCAAGAAACGAAAATAAGTGAAGACAATGCAAGTAACAAGAATTGTCTGATCCTATTAGGGAAATTATTAAGGACGAATAAATGCTAACCAGCACAGCATGAAAGGAATCGTAGTGGAAGGGGTTAAACTATATAACTAGGAATGACAAGATAAGAGTCTAATTAATGCACGAGATTAGAAATAAGGTTTTGTGCAGAATTTTACGATGTTTACTTTTATAATCACTTTATCTATATTTACAAATAGCCTGGGTTAACCTAACTGTAATTGTAAGAGTTTACATATAATCTTTCTATATTGATAGCAAAAATCATAAACGAAATACTAATTTATTTTCTTAATAATCGCGACAAGTTTTCCTTAAAACTACCATAGTGCTTTTAGATTTTTTAAATAATTTTATTAATTTGTTTTACCACTACTTATCTTTATACCATAAGCTCATGAAATCAACAGTATAACTGCAATGATTGTGTTATGAAACTTTATTCAGGTAAAGATATGACGGCTAATTAGTTCGTTTCCATTTTCCGATAAAAAAATGTGGATTTTTCTCTAAAATTTGTCGCGTATTGAAAAACTAGCTGGATGCAAGCAACAAGTAGGTGTGCATCCACAAAATATACGAAGCTCTCATTTTTTCGTAACAAATATTTGAAATGTAGCAGATTGTATATAGACTCCTGCCATTGGTTCTATATTGGCAGGAAGTATGTAAATATTCGTGCAAGCCGGATCAACAAGGGAGCATTGTTGTCTGTTAATATCGTTGACCGTCAATGCTGGTATCAAGCTTGGTTTCGGTGAACTCTTGTCCGTCAAAACATGATCCGCCGGGGATCGATTTGCTTGTGCTTTGATTATCTGTCGAGTTGTTTCCGCGTTGCTTGTTTCCGGGAATGTAGATACAAGGTATCGCACCTACCTTGAACATCTCCCTTACGTATGATAATGCAGGAAAATCTCGGAGGAATACAAGCTTTGGCCTTTGGGGACAAGTGTCTTGATGAGCAGAAATCTTTCGCCAAAGTTCCAATGTCTTGACGGTTCTTCGATCGCTCTGACTGTCAACGTCGACGAAAATTCGAAAGTTCAGCGAATTGTATTCTTCGAATTTCAGAGATACGATAAACGTAAACGACGTATGTGATAGAAATTTCCGTACGAAATCCGAACGAACATGTGCTGAATATTTTAAGTATGGAAAGCATGCGAGTTAAAACTCGTTATTTAGAATATTCGGTGATACCAACAATTTCTCTCATTTATATGCTTGGCCACACTGCCAGCTGAATTATGATAAATAAACAAGGTTAAATAAATGCCTTTGTGCGTTTATGGTAAAAGTATGCGAAATTCAGTATTCAGTATATATAAAATATTTAACAATATTAAAAGAAATGTAATATTTAAAATATTAAAACAAATTTAAATATTTAAAATATTAAAAAAATCTATTAAAATATTCGAAGTGTTTAATCTAGCACTGTATTTAAGTAACTGTTAGTTATTTAAGTAATTATCCTGAAAACGATACTCAATTTGAAAGAGAAGGTATAGAACTCTTCGATTTGTACGTAGCAGAAGAATAATCGCGTCGCTTCCGGCCCTCAGTTTTTGTCGCAGCCTATACTTCTTTTGTTCAGCAACAAGTTCAGCTTTTTCATGTCTCCAGTCCCGTATAAATACGCGGCGTGTGCACAACGACTTCCATTGAACTTTTTTATTCCCCGGAGGACGGGCAGGGAAGGAAGGATCCGTCCGGTTCTCCGTTCCCGGAAATAGCGTACTTTCATCCATTCTCCGGTCACCGGCACATCAACGATCCATTACTATCGATCCCCGGCTCACTCGAAATAGGGTTAACGATACGCTGCGATTCGACCGTGTTTTCATCCCATACTCGGATTCCACCGATTCCGTGAATCGCAAACGATAAGATTTCCATTGGCCTCTCTAAGAAGGATTCCTTGCTCTGCTTGGAAATCATAGACTTCTTTAACGACAGCCTTTAACTGTAGAGAGTGCTGTAATATTTTCTCTCATTTATTTTCGAGTCCAATTCCAGAAAGTCCCGCTGGCGATTTCCATTAATCAGTCGAATTTCGTGAAATAATTATCATATATTATTGAATTTGTCTCGGGGTGTAGATTTCAAACGAAAATTGTTCAATATACATATTATTCGTTTCTTTCAAGTCAAAATAAAATTCTATTATTATGCTATCGATATTAAAAAATTGTTATACAGATGAGGAGGTTAAAGACACAGTTAAATTTTATTTTTGAAAACTTTTACTTTAGCGTTGGAATCTAATCTACGCATGCCACAATTTAAAAAAACAAGTGGAATAAGTTACAATTTAACTATAAATTGACTCAACTATAAATTGACTTAACTATAAATTTGGTAAACAATACACATGCTAGTAAATAACACTTCTTATTTTTATTATTCATTATGATTCTAACCCACTCGTTCATCAACATCAATGTTTTTTATATTTTACAAAATCGTACACACATCTTGCATACATAAAATCGCATATGATTAAAATACATAGAAACACATAGAAATCCGTAGAAATAAATCGCAAATATCTTTCATCTACATTTTGAGAACAGCGCTACCCTGAATAATCATCCGAACGTTCCTTTCTATTTCAACAAAATCTTCCAGCTTCGTAATCGCCGATCAACCCTGGGACACCTCGTACGAGAAAGAATAACTTCAGCGCTGAATTAGTCGTAACTAGCTCAGCTCCGGCGGCACGAGTTTAAAATTCGCGAGAGCATTATCAGGGAATCGATCTCGGCGTAATCGGAGCTCCGCTGGCTCGCAAAAATCCGTATCGTCCGCGTTCCCCGTGCACGTGACTCGCGAAAAACGTCCGTTCGAGGCGAGCGAATTTTTACGTTCCAGAGAATCCGGTTCGGTTAGCCGGGTTCCTTGACTCAAAGGCGCAAATTATTTTTCGCCACGCGATGCTCCACTTGACCGTGTTGCGAAACGAGGAAAACGAGGCCGTTTATAATAAACCTACCGGCAACGAAAGCTGACGTTTCAGCAGCCGCTCCTTTTCCCATTTTTTCTTCTCCGCAACCGGCCTCCCGCTACTCCCTTTCTCGACGTTCGGGGGCCAGCTCCCCCGGTTTTCCCCCCTCTCTTTCATTTCCCTCGGAAAGTGTTCCTTCGGTATCCCGATCCGCGCAAACTAGTTTAATGGAATTTCGTCGAGTACTGCTCAGTGTCCCCCCACCCCCACTCCTTCGCCCTCGTCCTCCGTTTTTCATACACGTTCCGTTGACTCACCGTGCGCCAGAACGCGAACAGTTTTCTTGTTTAGATAGCACGATTACAGTGAACCGTCGCGTGCGAGATTTAAGACATCCTGTTTACACGGGGTGAGTCAC
This sequence comes from Augochlorella aurata, assembly GCA_028455555.1. Taxonomy (NCBI): domain Eukaryota; kingdom Metazoa; phylum Arthropoda; class Insecta; order Hymenoptera; family Halictidae; genus Augochlorella; species Augochlorella aurata. Next base: position 6,743,299 of record CM052149.1, read on the forward strand.
CTGACATTTTGACCGAAAGCATCTTCGTTGTCTTTAGCGATACGGAAAGATGTCTCGGGAAGGAACCGAATCATTTCTTGGAGACGTATATTTTCAAATTTCAAAGTCATCGATAGATAACATATTATTTATAAATGAATGAAATTATTCAAGGTGGGAGTAAACGTTTATACAGATAACTTTGTCAATCTCGTTAAAAATAGATGGTTTTGATTTTTGCGCTGACGTCAATTACATTTAATTTGTCCACGAATTGTTTAGCGGTATTTATTTAAGTTTATATTAACTTTGCATATTGAAAACAATTACACTTTCTTTTATAGTAAGTAATTTGTGAATCATAAATATCATCAAAGTAGAACCAGACTCTGTCGTCACAAGGTCGAGCAAAAGTTAATGTCAAAAACAACAAAAAAAGTCAAAAGTCCTTTACTATGTAATCTTGTACTATTGAAAATACATTTATAACCTTGGGATTTTGATAAATATCGCTGTGAGACAATTATCTTCTGCATTTTATTATAATGTCTCACCCTGTATATCTATCCGCAGCTGATTATAGTAATGCACAGAATTTCATTTCGTTGCGTACGTAGCGACTCGAATGCTTCCAAAGACTTGTACCTACAGTTGCAACGGTCTATTTTCGTACGTCGAGCGATGAACCATTAGCTTGGGTGATTATGCTCTATCCCTGGCTTGGTTTGAAACTTCATGAAGTGCTTAGCAACTTAACGTTCAGTCATTCAATCATCCAATCATAATCTTGAAACTTTTAAACGTTTCAGTTTTCGCAATTCAAATATTCAAAACTTTCTCAAATTAGTGCCGCCATTGCACCAATTATTTAAATACAAGGTACAGTAATTTCATAAAATTTTGTAAATACTACACAGCTACGCCTACGTCTATACAGCCACTTAAAAAAAGGTTCAATTAAATGGATAATTGTAAAAGAATACACATTTCATCCGCTTTTAATAAAAGTGTTTTTAATCGAAAATTACGATCTGGAAAATCTTGTTATCCTAACGTTAACTCGGTAACGATTCTCCAGGTGCATCCGGGGACCTAAAATTTCTTTGTGCCACCGTGGCAATTCGATTCCGCCATCGCTCATAGATCCCTTATCTCAACAGCGACCAGTTCACAATAGGCGAAACTTGTCAAACCAAAAGTCGCTTATGCAAAGTTATTTCTCAGTGGCTCTCGGTCAGTAGACTCTCGCCGTTGTGAATCCCAATTCACTTATTCGATGCATGCAGGACCGTATAGAGGTGTTACTCTCTTCACCGGTTCCTTCTCCGTGCCCCTCGGCTACCTCGCAGGATAAGATCTCTTCTCGCGAAAGAACCAAGCAGCGACCTACCACTTCCATTCCTCTCCCCGTCCTTCCGTTTGCTTCTTTTTGCCTCTTCACCGTTCCGCCCTGCTCGTCTTTCCTTTTTCCTTGCTCTCGGAACATCTTTCTTCTCTTGCGCTCCTTCTGCTCTTCTCCTGCTCCTCTTCCTCCACCTATCCTTTCCCGCAGCTAGAGATCGACCTGGCCGCGTTTCGTTCCTCCCCGGTTCCCAGGCGTTTTGGGCGCACAAAGGCGAAAGAAATAAGTATCAGAAACTAGATAGAGGATGAATATATAGAGAGAGATAGAGATAGATAGAGAGAGAGAGAGAGAGAGAGAGAGAAAGGGAGAGAGAGAGAGAGAGGAAGAGCGATACGATCGAGCGGAACGAGAGGAGCTGTTTATCGTGGATAGTATCGACATGTTCCGGGAGGACGCGATCGCGGCGATGGAAAAACGAGATCGACTATCGCGCGGCCGAAACAGAATGTTTAATCGCGTCATCGCTGGACGGATAAGACGGGCTCTTAAGTGAAAAATTGCGAGCCACGCGATCGAATTGTTCACGCGGAGCTTTTCGTTGAATTGAAATCAAAGATCGGAGCCGGAGATACGCGGACCCGCGCCGTTCTCGGATTCCGAGCTGCAGCTAGAGGCACTTGTAATCACAGAGGGGTTTCATCGATTCGTTCCTATTAGCTGGAAACATTTTCTGGTACAGATTACACTGTTCCACGAATTTAATCCTTTGCGATAGGAGAATTTTCTCCGATCGCTTACCGACAGGCTTCTAATATGTTACGAAAAATCTTTCACGCGTTTAATTCTTTTCTAAAGTTTATATTTATGTAACACAATAATATGTTTTAATTTTCTGTAAAAATGGAAGCAAATAAATAGTTTTGGTGGCTAAGAGCAGACATACGACCGCGAAGTCTTAATTTACAAAAGGCACACGCCACATTCATTTACTCTGATCGAATTGCCTTCTAATGTGTCGAATATAAAGCAAAGGTATCACGGTAGATGCCTACAGATAGAAGATTGAAGCGCGCGTGTGTTAGTAAGAATTCTATTCACGTACGCAGCGAAGTCATACTACTTGCTTATCACATGGATCGAGATACACGAATAGTTCCTATAGTTGAAATTTCTTCCCACCACCTTCTTGTGCATATCATTCTGTTGCGTCGTTGAAGTTGGGCCGAAATAACGCGAGAGTGTCTTGAACAAATTCAAAGTTCTATTGTTTTTCCATGCCTACTACCTCTAGTGTGCACCCCATTTCCGTACCATCCCGTACGACTGTCGCCTAAATTATGTAAGCAGTTGCTTTAAGGTTTCGAGCAAACAAACAAACAGCCCATCATCCTCGGCGGAACTTAATACTTTGTTATTCTAGAGGAGGAAACAACAATCACAGTTATTACTGTAAAAGACTTCGCAATCTCCCACGAACTTCAATAAAATTGCATTATGCAAGGTTGATGGTTCGTGCTGTCTATAACCCTAAGACGCTATCTACGATCGTAACACGTCAGTATGAACTATCACATCTGTTCTTCACGTCACAGTATTTCTCATCGTTCCACGATTTTTGTGAACAACGTGTCATTATAGTTTTCGTAAATATTTTATCGTATACAATATCGACACTTATTTCATTTCTTTAACACAGGCGATTCTACTTGGCTTTCTTAATACAGAGACTTATGTCAACCTTAATTTCTATGTTAATTTCACACTAATTTTACGATTAATATTCGTTTCAATTACATTGCGTCCTACGAGGATACTACTATTTCATGTCGCAGTAAAAGTTGTAATTCCACGAAATAGTTTATACTGCATGAAAATTAGCGAAGCTATCGCTGATGTGATAATCGAACGAATCACCCTGTATTGTAAAAGTGTCAATGAAACGAATCGGACGATGAAAAATGTGAGGACAAGGTCGCTTTTGGTAACCGCTTTCACGCGAGAGAGGTCTCAAACGTTCAAGAGCCGAGAGAAAAAAATACCGAAATAAATTAGGACATGATCGCGACTCGGATCATGCATGACCGATCTTCAGTCTGATCAGTCTCTGACCAATCAGGAAAGTGCGAACAACGAACGAGATGGAAAGCCCTGCTAACGAGTCAAACGGCAATGCAGTTGCGAGCAGCCCGGCCCATGTGTGGCTCAGGTACCCTCGTCAAGATCCTTGGTCCTGATCGTAGGACCGTCCTGATTTCAGGATCGTCCTTGATCCCGAGATCTTCGTTTCGCTTAATATCCTGGTTTTCTGACCAATGCATCTGACTCTTTCCACGTCATTGTGGATTTCTCGTCGATCGTGCTGTCGCGACTCACGATTTACGGCTAACAAACAATCGGACCTCGAGCTTCCGTGCTCTCGAGAGTTCTCCGACTCGCGGACGACTCACGCCGTTCTTTCGTTATACCGAGTGACCTGGAATTGATCAATCGAAAATTTTAGCATGTGTACTCATCTGCTCATCGTTACTGTTAGTGTCAGCCGAAATGACGGCTCTGTAATTTTTTGAAATGTTACGTCGATTTATTACGGTACATGCAGACAGTTTTCTTACGTTTTTTACTGCTCCTGTAGAAGTAGATGTGCGTTCTCCGTTCGTCTTTTTAGTGTTTAAATAGATACGAAGATTTTTAGTACATTTTTCTGCAGTATTCCGTCTGCGTACGCGTGACCCCTTTTTTTAGGCTGTACGTTTAACGACAGTCACGGGTTTTTTTTAAATAATTGTTAGACATGACGACGCTTTTAGCATCCATTTTGACGAGACTTTGTTATAATGTAGTTTCCATGAGTGACACGTGTCTATTTGTTTGCTAATATTTGTGTTAATGAGATGAGAGGAGCCTTTCAACTTGATTATTATATTTATATATAT
>CM052149.1:6747655-6801104 GCA_028455555.1 Augochlorella aurata
GAATTTCAATTAGTACGAAAGATTTTCTGCTTGGCATTTCTCGAAACCGGTGCGAAGCGAAAATTTCTACCGACTGCTGATTTCGAGCGCACAAAAGCTGACGCGAAGGAGGTTCGACGGAACAGGCGACCAAATATTTTTTCCGGGGCGGGTGCATAGAAATCGCTGCACGCTCTTACATTAGACACACTTTGCATCCGTTGACACGTTTCTCTTTCCGACTCTATCGTTTATCATGGGACATTCCGGTATAACGAGGGAATACTCTGCCGCGGAACGCGCGAAGCGTGTTGAAACTTTCCGGAATCGCGTACGTGTTCCCCGGGTCTGCGGAGATATCGTAGTTCCCCGACGTTATCCGTGAACCCAGCTTTGTTCCGGATTTAGCTCGATGAAAGTTTCGGGAACCGAGTCACGCGTTCACGATCCACGAGAAATAGAATCCACGCTGTTTGTACGTAATTAGCGATTATGAACCCCTTCTTGCTCGTCAGCCACTGCACCTGAGATTTCTACTGCGATTTCGACTTCTACACCTTCGCTCTCTCTCTCTCTCTCTCTTTCTTTCTCTCTGTTACTCTCTTTCCACCTTTCCCAGCCCAGTTTCTTTCTCCTTCGTACCATTTTAGATGCATCGCAGTGCATCGACGATCGGTCGGTTCGCCGGATATCGAAAACTACTTTAGATATTCTCCCGGCCACCGAACGAACCCATCATCGTTAATCATGGGAATCCCAAAAAATTACTTGTCGATGGACGAGGTTGAAAGTCGAATGTTCAAGGGCGTCGAAATTTCTGTTTGACTTTGGCAGAGAAACACCTGGTCCCCTCGTCACGTAGTTGACCGAAACTGAACCTGTCGTGTTTACCAATAAATAGTAACTCTCCGGCTCGTTTATTCGTTCGTTAATCGATTTTATTAGCGCAGAAAAATTGCTGTTAATACAATTGAAAGATTATTGCATCGAGGCGTGAGAAATATATTAATAAAAATTGTGTTCATGCTCGATAACAAATTATGTAACTTTTGATGTAATAATCAAAGTGTTAGAGTCGCGCGCCGGTGGAATTGATCACCGACGGAAACCGAGATTGATTGGAGCCGCGCTAATTCGAAGTGGCGGCCGCGGTTCCGCGGGTCTTCGTCTGTCACGTACTTATAATGACGTAATATAAATTCAATGGTGGTATTGTGGCGGCGCATGGACGATTTTTACGACCCGATGGTTAAAGCGTCCCGGCTCGACGAATGGCGACGGGGACGCGTGTTTCGAATTGCTGCACGGTTTATGTAACGCTGGTCCTCATGATTCGTGTCCCCCGTGGAACTTACGAGCTACGGAGTTTGAGGAGGGTTCGTTTGGATCGTTAGGGATTCCAAAATAATTGAAGATGCTTGGAACGTTTGAACGAAATGCTACGAGTCTCTAGAAAGTTTCATTCTATGCATTAGGTCGACCGGAAAGTTCTGGAAAAGCCATGTTTGACAGACAATTTTGTTGATTGTTGCAGTAGGCTATAGTTTGATTTCCTTCACTTGTAATCTATTCTCACATTCTTTTATTGTTTCTCGTAGCTTTATTAATATACATTATATTCATTGCTATCGTAAGTATAAATTGGTTTAACAATTTTGAAAGTCAGTATATATATTCTGATATTGTGTTCTTCTTATGGTAATGAACATATGATGTGTATTGTCGTCGTTGACGAAGTAATTAATGGACTTTTTAAATTATCATACTATGTAGTGTTTGGATGGTGGAAGAATGTGGAATAATATAGTAACATGTTTTTACCTCTTTTTGATAGCTTTGAGTATGAAACTTTAATTTCTAAAAATGTATAGTACTTTCTAGTAGACTTAATATTTTGATAAAAAAAGACAGTAAAATATTTGATCGTTAGGTCAAAGTTCGATTCTTAAGTTTTTTGTCAGTAGTTTACAAAAGTTTACAAAACTTATTTAAACAATATATTGGTGTCTCATTGATTATTAAAGTAACAAAAATTAAATATTTGTTTCTGATTTCCAGTTTAAATAGTCATCCACAAATACAGGGATGAAAACACCAGTTATGACTAACAGCAATTCATAAAAATCACAAAATGGAACATACGTTCCATTAATACGTTAGAAAATATAACTTACCAAGAATGATCACGAACTTCTCAAATTATGACATAGTATTTCCACGGTGCGGACGAAATTTGTCTCTCCCCGCCATTGTCGATTTCTCATTTCCTTACCGAGAACTTCAGTTTCAGGAGCTTCAGTTTCTTGTTTCGTATATACGTAACCCCTCCTGTTTCATCTTGTTCCATTAATTTAATTGAGAAGCCTTCTTTGTGGTCCCGCGCACACGCGTGTCGGCCATACCGGACAGTCACGCCATCGAAACTCGTTTCAGTTGTATCTGGCGAACTTTAATACGATTTCGTGCTTGATTAAACGGCTGTAATTATGCTATCATTGATAGGCGCGCTGGCCAGAAAGCCGCTCCGACGAGTTTTCAACCGCGGGAATCACCGGCCGATGCAATATCGTTCGAACCGCGTGATCCCCCCCGCCAATGGTCATAGGACTCTCGTGTCACTGATTGCATTAGGTTCGTCAACCTTTCTTGGCTCGCTGTTTCCTTCTCAAGCATTGTTTTGCTCTACTTTCGGTTCATTGTCTCTGCATCGGAAAAACAAATATAATTTCCCGCGTTGATTTTATTGTGTAACATTATTGCTAATTAATAGGAAACGCTTACGTTGAGAAAATTAGATTAATGAAAACGAAGTAACAATATCGTTACGAATGCTCGTGAATTTTTATGCAAATTCCTGTCATAGTAAAGTTATTTAATAAATATCGAAATGACAGAAAAATATTTATTAAATAGAACGTTTTCTACTTGTAAAGTGAAGCAAAATACTAGTAATTATTATTAACTAACTCATTTTTTGGTAGGCATAAAAATTGTGTTCTATATGGACTATATTGTTCTTATAATAAAGATTAATAAATGAAATGTCAAACAATGCTCTAGAATAATTGAAGAATATTGTTACACTATTTTCGACTGATTCAAATTATTCAAAGAGAAAAGTCAGTTTATATAGAGTATGTAGAGTATATAGAGATCCGCAGTCGAGTAATGACTATCTCTGGCAGAGCTAATTCTCCATGCCATGTCTTATGGACATTTGCAAAATAGTCACACTGGATCTTTCAAAACGATACGAATGTTCCGCAGGAAATCTATGTCGGGCATGCGGTACTTTTTTCAAACAGACGGTTAAGATTTCGAGGATTTGCAGAGGGGACCTTCTGCGAGATCTGCAATGTTGAAATGCCACAAGGGATATGTCGATAAAGGAGCCCCATCAGCGAGCGACTGCGGTCACTGACCTAGTTGGAACAGCCCAGGGGTACGTGTGTTGGTGAGACTGGGTTACGAAGTCAAGAGGTAGCAACACGTGTTAGCGTTGACAAATGGAAACTACCTCCAGTGACTTCCATTAATATTCGAACACTTTTTAATAGAGACAAACTTCGGGTAACCACGAAAACTATCAAAGATTGCAAGCATCGCAGTTCTTTACGACTTACAGTCCTCGTTAATTGTAATTGTAATAACCATATCATAATTCTTCCAAATTTTATTTGCATCCCTCGCAATAAAATAATTTATTTAGCTTCTCAAAATCTCTCAAATTTTTTGGTCTAATTTTAAGAGAACTATTCTGCTCAAAAGTGTGTCTGAATATTAATGTGGAATTATTATTATGAATATGACATTTCAATATTGGAGATCCAATTACTCCCTCGTTACATAGACCGCAAATTTTTGTGAAAACTACAAAGTTTCCATGCCAATTGGAAGAAGTGATATATAAATAAAAATTAATCTCGTCCCTTAACAATTTCAATAAGTTAATGTTGACTCTTACATTCTTCCGACGTATTTACTATTTTCTATTTCAATTAAATTCTTGTCGTAAATGAATCAAATAACAACTGGAGATCAATAATTCATTCTCATACATCCAATTGTTGATACAATCGTAATTCTTCAACGTAGTCACTCTCTATGAAAATTCTTCTTAAGGAACATTAATTTATTCTATGCTCTTCGCCCTCGATTATAACATTTCAGAATAAAAAAGCTCACGTGCAGTTACACTTAAAAGTGTTGGTGCCAAAGATAGTTTATTCAATGGGGTCTCTAAATAAACAAAAGCTTGGACAGGGAACCACGAGCCGAAAAAGGTTAGCAAATTATAGACGCAACGTTCCATCGTTCATCGCGTGCGAACCGACCGATCGTCCTGCGTCTCACAAAAAGGAACCACACCAATCCCACACAGCGTTTCTCCTAAACGAGCTCCCTTCTTTCCCGAGACACCTGTGTGATCACTGTGTGAATTCGATCAAACGAGCTGACATGTTCACTTGATGTTCCGCTTTCACGGCAGGAGTGGGAAACCACGAACTCGCAGGCATAATGATTGTCTGCAATATGAAGCACAGGACGTTCCCGAAAGAATGCTGTCTGTTAGATCAACGAAGAGGAACATTGCTGGAATTACGCGTATATTAAATTTCTGAAACACAAGGACTCGGTTTCGTTTTATTTTTAGACCGCGGATCTTTCTGCAAAATAGAAGTTGTCCGCGTCAACTGCGATGAGAGTTGAGTAGCTTGTTTCTCTTGTGATTAGTTACGATAAATCGATAATAACATGACAGTATTTTTAAATTCTTGCGATGTCATCATTGTTCCGTGTTGCACCTGTACTTTTTGTTATGAGTGCATAAAATATGAAATATATTTATTCCAGTTTTATATCAACATATAATGTCGATAATTCGATTTTCACTTTTCCATTGCCCTGTTCGGCTGATCGCATTGCTGATCCTAAGAATAGAGTTTTTAATCATAATAGAATCGTAAATAATAATAGAATCGTAAGACTGCGGATATTTATGCAAGATAAAAATCTTCTAAAAGAATTGTGAAGAACAATCTTCATTCGAAACATTTGTAATCTCGCGTTTAATTTCTCAATTATTTTAACAACTTCAAGACGAATCTAATTTAGTCCTTAACTACTGTTCCTCGACTATGAGATCGCTACTAATTACTTATTTATTTATATAGTAAAAACAATTGATTTTGATTTTCTATTTACCACTTTGACGTCGACATTAACATAATAATCATTAGTGGTCTGCGAGGTCGCAGCGTAGTAGTTAAGGGTCAAACTCTGTCACTTTAAAAACCAGTATAGAATACTTTGGAAACCATCATAAAGTATAATATATACAGAGTGCGGCCGAATAACATGTACAAGCGGATACGAGGTGGTTCCTTATGAAAAACTAAGAACAAAATATGGAATAAAATTTTGTTTAAAATAAAGTTTTTCATAAGGAACCACCTCGTGTCCGCTTGTACATGTTATTCGGCCGCACCCTGTATAATATATAATAGTATCGTAGAGAATAGAAATTAAAAGTTAAAAGAATCATAAGAATTCTTCTACAAATTGTAGACGCAACGATCCTCGGAAAGCTCACAGGATATATAATTAATCAAAAAATTTGCTTTCCTAATCATTTATCGCACTGTCATTAGCACACGCACACGTACAGTTTCACCATCGAGCATCACAGAACGCAGTACCATTGAAATATTTTGCCGAGCCCATCCGTGTTCCACCGTCCCCTTTTCTTTCTGCCATCCCCTGTCTCCCCGCCCCTCTGTCTCTGTCGCTCTATCTTTTAATCAGACGTCGTCACAGGATCCTGACGCGTCGTTTTCATTCACTTTCCTCTCGTACCTGCTGTTTCACTTTCTCTCTCTCTCTATTCCTCCTCCCCCATCTCTCTCTCTCTCTCTTTGTCCCTCTCTCCCTCTCTCTTTCTCTCTCTCTATGTCTGTCTGTCTATCTATCTCTGTCTCTGCTTCGCGAGGAACGATAACTCGCAACCCGCAAACAGATAGCGTTTGCAAGCTGCTCGGGCTAAAATTCTTGCTTCTCCGACCCTCCCGTATCCGAAAGTTTATTAAAGCACAACACAACGGTCGCAGTAGTAACCGAACTGTTGCGCGCCTTTTCAGAACGAAGCACCGTGTTGTTGAGTGAAGCACGTAGTGAAAGAGAACTTCGTTTAATCCCTGCTCTAGGAGTTTCTTATAGGGTAGTAATGAGTTGCGATGAGGCGAAACGAAAGTAACGATCATCTGCGGATATCGGCCCGCCTGAATCGCGACACACTTTCCGAGTCTTCGTTTCGGGTGACTCGAGTCCTCGCATTTAACCCTTTCGTTACTCAAACCGACCATAATCCGCTGAGCGCTTCACAAAAGCGGCCACAGTTATTAGACTCTTATATTTTCAACAAGTTCGACGGAGCTTTCTCGAGTTTCTTTATTAAACGTACAAAATGCATTTTCTGGACAGAAGATACTTATCTCTTTATTAATTATTGATGGATAAGGTGCGAGGAAATTATTGTTGATATTACCAGGTTACTACGAGATTACTGTAATGAGTACGGATTTAATGCATTCGTGATAAAAGTGGGTCAGTGGAATTTAAAACAGTAGATAGACGACTAAGAAATGTTTAATACCAGTAGTAGCAGACTTGTTAAAATTCATTCTTTATTTTATAATTATTGCGATTATGTCGATTTATTTTTGTCTTCTGAAAATTGTGCAAAGCTCTATTTTTAACAGTAAATACATATCTCCTTACTAAACTCATTAAAGGAAGAATATAGTGTTAATTTGATTTTTGTTTCGTTCAAAGAAGTCTGCTAATAATTTTCATAAAAATATAAAAAAATTTCTATTCATTTATATTATTAGACGTTTTTATTTCGACACACGAGGTCTGAGAATGACGTCTTCTCAACAATAGCTGCGAAGTTTATTAATTATGAGTTTATAAGTTTATTTTGCATACGGGTCCGTATGCAAAATAAAAATGTTCAAAAATATATCAACTCTCTTACAGTTAGATTCTTATAATCTTCCTAATCTTTCAATTTTTATGTACACATTTTTGTCACGCATAAAAGCTGTCTACTAATTAATAATTAGAAATAGATTGATACAAGCCCAATAATATTGGTACGTTGAATTCAAACTTTTTGAAAATTATTAACTTTGATCAAACATTTCTGTTTGAATCTGTGATTTTTTTAATCCTGATCTAACCCCAATTAATTTCGAAAAAGTATAGCTTTCGCTCTGAAGATGGCTTGTATCTTAGTAGAACTAAATTCGTGCTTTCTTATATAGGGTGTCCCACCTAAGATCGAACGTTCAAATATTATAATTTTCTACTGATATCTTCGACAGAGGTTACAGACTATATTTTGTTTTCAGTACAGAGATAGTTCAGAAAAAATGCGCGGCGCTGACAGTGGTGCTCGATATTTGGCAGTGCTATTACATTGAGCGGGACGAGAGACGATCACTGCGCAAGCGCTGAGTACCACTGCCAACGTCACACATTTCGTCCTACTATTTTGTTTCTGCATTGAGACGAAAACATGACCTGCAACATCTAATGACGATTTTTAATTCTCTATCTTATATTGTAATTTCCAATTTTTCAATATATTTAGTTAAGAAAGTAAATCGAGAAATATCCTTCTAAATTGAAAAAAAATTGCTGCATTTATTACATTCCTCTCACTTTAATCATTTTTGATTCCGAAAACTTCTGCCTCTATCGTAACTTGTAATCCTTCGATATTAAATATTGTTAATTGAAAAACTACTTCTGCCGCGTTCTTAAAATCCAAATATGTTTCCCACATATTACAAACATTTTTAACAGCGTCTTTAACTGTGCTATCTGTTAAATACATACAGCATACAATGTCAAAAATGAATTTTCGTCAACAGTTATTCTTCAAATTTTTAGCCGAGTAGAAAATATTTTTAGGAATATTTATTTTGACTGACAATAAAACAAACTTTCAGGTGCATAAAGCGTGATTTGTTTGTAAAGCGCACGCGACATACAAACGAAATTCACAAACGCATAGAACATATAAAAGCGAGCAATTTACCTTAAAAATCAGCAGAAACGTGTGATTCGCTCAGCGGAAAAGTGTATGGCCGCGGCTAATTCTGCCATAACGGAAGGTTTAGGAGCAACGAGAACATTCCGCGCGGATGTCGCGTCGGTCTGTGTGATCGTTGAAAGCAGAGGACTCGTTCCGCCGTGTATTTGCATTTTCATTAACATTTGTTTGCTCCGAGAACCAGCCGGCATCTCGCGTGCGCCCTGTCAAACGGAGCCGGACCGTTTGATTTTAATTCGGAGCCAGTTCCCCTTGCGCTTTACCTTTTCCCCGAGTGTCTGTCCTTTCAGAGGCGAACGAAACGGCTGCGCAAAGACGTTTCGCGACCGCTGAGATCGGCGGAAACGCGCGTCCCGCGATTAATCGAACCGGAACCCGTTCGGGAAAGCGGCGGCGACTGAAGATGCTCCGTTCAATTGGTCGATATTACAGCTGAATCGACGACTCAGGCCAAAACTCTACGAGTTTTCCACCCTTTCAGGCATAAATTTGTGTTTACAGCACTGATCTGTTCACCTTCGGAGCACCATAATCGCACGTGCACGCAGTGGCGCGGCGATAGCACAAGAGGGACCGGGGGGCATATATAACAATCGAACTTGAAAAATCAAAATAGAAGAGATTTCTAACGCGAGCTCTGTTTCTGTTGTTGCTCCAGCGAGAGAGCAACGTCCATTCGATGCAGACGAATTCTCAAATGTCTGTTCCAATGCGGAGAATGTGAATGAGGGTACCTGCAGATGCATCGAGCTATGGCTGCGACACTGTAATCAATTATCAATTGTCCGTAGACGTTCTGTCTCCTTTTCTCTTCCTCCGATTTCTTTTCTTGTTCCTCTCTGTTTTGCTACACGACTACATTTACATGCAACGGTTGTTTTCATCGTGAATCGTGCCGCGACTCACTCCGGACCAGCCGCGATACTGTTTACGCTGGTATCCGGCTGATCAAGGATCCCATCGTGCTCTTCAGTATCGTTCGATCGATTCAATTAGAATTACGTACTCCCCCTAGCTAGATACCCCAATCACGCATGACCTAGCATCGTGAAAGTGTGTATTTGTCCGCCAGTACATGCGCGTATTCCGGGTAAGAACGCCCGCGTGTCTCGTTGTGCCGCTCGGATCGCCGATGAATCTGGACCAAGCCTAATCGCCGAGACAATCGTACACGTTGCTTGAAACTCGGGAGCTAACCTGATCAAGGAACTGCTGACGCTTCCAGCAGACTGCGGATTTTGTTATTCGTGATACCGAATAGACAAAAGTACCTCCTGCCGATTTGTCTTTAATTAATATTCGCCCGAGAAATTCACAGTCTGCTTTCGATGCTCGTCGACCACCGGTCGAACACTTCGGTGGTCCAAGGTCGATTATTTCCACCGCAAGGTTTGTATATAAACAGGTTCGAACCGGTTAGAGCCGATTCGTGAAAGTAAGTTCAGTGTGTAAGGAACAATGAGAATGCTCGTTTTGACTGCAGGTCGAATAGCCGTATTCCATTTTGGAAAACGATAGGCTGGAACAAGTTCTGTCCGAAAACTGGCCTTCTTGAGGCTTTACGCTGCGTTACTCTCTATTGAGGGCCAGAACAAAAACCACAACTCCTTCAGGTGCTAATTAGGATCCCGCCGCGTTTCCTCGCCGCGAAAACGCGTGTGCGTTCGCAATTTTTCGTTGCCGAGGAAAGGCCACCCGGTAGACTGTAGCTTGGTTGGTTAGTCAAGGCACACATAAAGCGAATGAAGGTTTTAATTAATTTCTGTTTCTCTAGATTACTCGGGAATCTAGTCGCATTATTCAGTAAGCTGTTCATATTCAACCTTCTGCGGCACGATAAAATATTCATTGCGTACAATTTTATTTTCGTCGGCACTTTTACACCTTCCACGCTTCTTCTTTCTTCAATTCTGGTTTCGTTTATTTATCAGGGTTTAACAAACAATGTTGTTGGAAAACCTCAGCTATTTTTCGCAGATTCAATTTCTTAGGGAAAAAGTCGAAAATTATCAACTTGCACACAACACCAAATTTTATTAATAATTTAGATAATACAAGATTTTCCACGTTTTATTTTACGATTTATTTCTTAGAAAATGTATATTTCTTAGAAAATGTATATTTCTTAGAAAATGTATATTTCTTAGAAAATGTATATTTCTTCTATCGACAATTCCTTTATTAACCTAATATTAATTTTAGAGAAACAAAATTTTATTTCGACTTAAAATTAAGGAATAACGGTCGTTCGCAGATCTTTTTTTTCAATTTGTAACACAATAACTTGATATTACACATGAATAGGTTTAAATATATTACGAATTGTAATTATGAATTAAAAATAATTGTGAATAATAAATCTGTGTCCGATTAATCGAACGTTTAGCAAACAAGTTCTTATCTTCAATTAAATTTGCATACTTTTTTATTTGGCGCAACCACTCGTTCTTCTCGTTTCTATGAAAACATCGATAATAATTCTCGTGTCTAAAAAACCAGCTCATTGTTGTCGCGTGTCGAGTTTTCATCGGGGGTGGCGCGGCGCACCCTCCATAACGAGTTAAACGAGTTGCCCGTTCGTGGGGCTTGTTTTCGTTTGCGGGTAGCGTGTGCCTTCTTCAACGGGCTGCCCTAATTTTCCTTGCCGACGACAAAGTTGCCCCTGCAAAAATAGACTAATTACACGCCTTTGGCCGTGCACCGGGTCGTGCAGACAACCCGAACGGCAGGATTAGGGATGGAAAGACGGCACCGGGTGATTAGCAGAATGGAAGCGATTTTTCAGGGATTTGAACTTGTTGACCTATTGCTCGGGATCAATGTTTTGTGACAACGTGGGGTTTAGTGGGAAGCATACACGTGTATGTGGCGAGCTCAGATTCCAATCAGTGTCAGACCGATTTTCTAGTGCAGTCCGGGACATATTTCATTGCCAAAACTTTCAGTTGATCACGTAATAATTTATTTCTATGTTATCTGTTAAAAAATATATTAGTGTCATAAATCCATCGAATCCGCAGGCAACATACTTTATTTATTCAAATAATGGTCGCGGCGGCCACTCTCCCTCGTTCGAATCACGGTTTACTTCGTTGGAAGACCATATAAATCCATTCGAACGATATTATCCGGCGTCGGCGAGTAATTGACAGCCGATACTACGCGCACGTGAAGCCGACACGTGGTGGCCTTCGATTTAAACAATACTTTACCGCGTTGTCATTAAGAACAAAAGTAGCAGCGAACGTTGTTCCGCGTTGCCAATCCTCGCCAGCGACAAGCGCGACAAGACCAGACAAAGAAAAATCGAAAGAAAAAGCCGCGGCTCCGAGAAAAACAGCTTCCGCGGTGAAGGACGCTCAGGGACGCTTCCTCGTCCTATTGTCCTCCCTTGCAAACTTTGTCAATATATCGACGACCAACTGTTACCGTTCGACCATTACCGGCGCGGCTACTTACATCGCATCTGTTTTCAAGCATCAATCGCGAACGACTAAGCAGGTACGCGACGGGAATACCTAAAAAGCGACGGGAAGATATGAAAAGTTCGACGACAATTAGCCTTTTCGTAGTTCAATCTGACAAATTCCAAAGTACGTTGTTAACGTTTACACAGAGCTCTCTCCAATCTTCTTCGTGCGAATTTAAGTTGCCGCCTCCGATCCCTAGGATTACGTTGCTCGTACATTTTTATGTAAAACGTCGCCAGAAGACATTAAAATTATAATAAAGCTAACAACATTAAAAAATAATAAATAAATCCTTTTTACGAGGCCATTTTGTTGGTAACGAACCTGTCTATCAGCAGACTGCCAACCACGAGTTACCCGAACGTGTTAAAAGACAGTATTCCGGAGGCAAGAATCCCCGAAGCCGAAAATCCGGGAACACTCGTCGGACACGCTGCACATGCCGTCGCGGAAGATTAAAATTTCGATTCTAAAACAAAAGTTTCTCGTACTCCTTTATCACCGTTTCAACTTTGATATCCGTTGCCGGTGGCCGAAGGGATTGGGATGCTTCAAGTGCAGCCGGCGCGGCGCGACGTTGAAGATTTTCTTCTTCTTTCTTTACTTTAAAGAGACATCCCTCGGTGGCAGGGTGGAGGACCTCGATGCACTTGGCGCGGGGGTGGCGGGAAGGAAGCACGCGGCGAAAACCTTGCCAACCGGGGTCCGGTGGGGGTGGTCTAAAAGAAAAGAACTACTCGTCGAGACGCTCTCCTGCCAGGGCTTGACCCTTTTTTTAATTGCATCCAGACCAAAGTTAGAAACAGCGGGCGCTGGCTTCCACCGCACCGGCGCGCCGCGGCGAAGACGACGACGACGACGACGACGACGACGGGAAAAAATAAGCGGAAAGACGTCGCGCCGCTCCCTCGACGAAATTATACGCCGACCGCGAAACGTACGTGTCTCCAGTGCTGGAAAAACGGCCGGAATGCAAAATATGTGGGTCAGGGTCGCGCTCGAGAGCATCGAGTTCGTTTCCTTTCTTCGTTCCGACGCCCGCTACACCCGCCGCCTTTTTTTGCACTTCGAATCCGAGTTTAATGGGCGCCCTGCCGCGAACTACGGTTCTGGGATATTATTACGAGGGAATTTCGGCGGGAACCAACCGGGGACCCTGGCTTCTGAACGATGTCCTCTTCCGGTTGCGAAGGCTGACGTCCGGTCTACGTCTTTCACCTCTCGGCTGTTATCTCTCGAAAACTTCCAGAGTCGGATACGTGGGAAATAAATTGAACGGTCTAAAGTAGAAGCTCGGTTATCCAAATTGAGCAACGTGCGGGAGAATTTAAATCGATCAGTGCTCTACGCGATTCTAATCTGTTCCTCTAATGCTCTACCGGGAGACTATTAATCAGCGCTAATTAAGTTGAGTAAATTGATAAACGTTAACAGTAGAATGAAAAAATAATACGGTCGCTCCATTACAACGTAAGTCTATATTTTATTACAGCAACGCGTTGTTACACGCATTATTACAAACTTAACAATATAGTTAAAGCAATTATATTGATCCTGCCGAACAATATTCCAGTGGTATGGGCATTTTCTAACAATTCCCTCGCAATGTAAAGTAGGTTAATTTCAAACTGCATACTAAGATTTGCAGGTTGCGATAAAAAAGTTTTCCGAGAACCATTTGTAGGTATAAGGAGAAGGAAACGCTTTTTTATCGGAAGGGAAGTTAAGCCGAAGTTGCTGACGATTGCAGTGATTTTCACGAGTTCCTCTTACTTACGGTTAATTGAATACATTAGTCAATATTAGAGACAGCAATGAGTGAGCTAGGGAGTTTATACATTTATAATAGAACTCAGTGGGCGAAACGCGAAACGATAAAACCATCAGGAAAGTTTTCGAATGCTATCACGTTATTTTCAATGCGCTGAAATCGTTGAAGGTAAAAATCAATTTATATGCGATCTCTGTCAAAGATTTATATTCAATCAGATACAAAGATTTTTTCCACGTGCTTGATAGTTTTATGAATATATCCTGTGTAGATAAAGAGTGAATAATATTGTCATTTCTCTATTTTATTTTCTGCTGTTTATCTTCAAAGATCGTATTCTTTACTATGCACGCTAAAGTGATTCAGGTATTTACTGTGCGTAATCAAAACAGGGTAAAAAGCATTTTCGCTTTCCTATTTTCTTTTCCAATTCAGCGCGATGAGTTTGCAAAGCCTGGTATCGAACACAATTCTGGTATTCCGTCGTTCAGAAATTTAATCACGGAATACAGGCCGCATTTCGCGTAATTTTCTGAGTGTTACATGTCGCGCTACGTTCGCCAGGAAAATTGCGAGTTTGTGATTACAGCGCGCCTAGACTTTCTGAATGAGTGGTTTATCGATCCGGTCGAATGACAAGTGAGCCCGAATGCCAACAATAAAAGTAATATTCGCGTGACTGGAACGCATTCGATGCCGCAACGAGCACACACTCCCACGCCAGCCTACACATACACACGGAACACAGCTATGCCCGCGATACGTTTCTCCTAGGGGAGTTCAATTTACCAGGTATTAATAAATAGGCACGAGCACATTAACGATTATTTATTCTCTAATTTACGGTTCGAGAAATTACCGTGATAATCGTTCGAAAATACGACGCGTGACTTTTAATATTTTCATAAATCTCTCGTTATGCGAACCATCCTTTATCTGATCTCAGTGAATCTGCCTAACGATGCGAATCCATTAGGTAATAATAATTTTAACAAATGAATCATTCGTAATGGACGTTTGTTGATTAAAATTTTGAAATGAATCATACAGAAAACAGCAATTTTAAATAGAAAATCGTGCGCATGCTTTATATTTTCAATATTAATGTTGAATTTTTTAGTATTCGATATTTTAGCACTTTGATACAAAACTTTATTTATTTATTAATATCTTAGTATTAATATTTATTAAAAATCTCGAGAGGACTACGATTTTATATTTAATTCAGCTTAACACGTTCGTTAGTAGCGTAGATAGTTATATTTATTGCATTTATCGTATTAAATACTATAAATTCTCCAAATACGCTATGTGCTAAAATTTTAAATAACCATATTCACAATATTAATTTGATGTTCTAGAAAATCATCGTAGTCATACATATGGCGCTGGTAGCGAACGTGTTAAGAAAACAATTAATATATTAATTATGTTACATCTATTATAAAATTTTATTTCTATTACATATAACATATTGATCACATTTCATTCGCAATTCAAGTAGTTTATATTTAATTAAACCTTGACAAATGATGCAATATTATTTCATTTACAATTCGAATAACAAAATAATTTGAGGGACACTTCTGCATGAAACGACTATCTCGAATAACGTACAGCAAAATAAAATAATTATCGACTTTCAAGCCATATGTTCGGGAAACACCTAAGCGCGACATGTAATATATTATCGATGTTACAATTCCGTTGATAGATTCATTTTCATTGATCATTCGATGGCAATCTTTCTCAGCTTTCAGCGAACAGAGGATCGCCGCATGATCGATATTCCGCCCTCGGAAATAAATGGATCGAATAAATTTTTCACGCGGTTTTTTCCCTACTACTCAGCGTCTATCAATCAGAGGAATAGTAAACAAACTGGGTCAGCAACGAAAATAATTCCAAACACAAAACCTTAATACTCTCGTTGAAAGTTTCACGAGGATGGAAGCCGGGCTGCGCCACTTCATAATTTACGCATGCCCGCGGGAGGAGTTCGAATATTTATTTGTTGCTTATTCTGGGCCGTGCCCTGCCTACGGTTCTCTCGTCCTTCGCAAGCCCTTCTGCTCTTCGTTGAACAGAAAAAAATTCGCATGATCGAGTAGAGTGACGCAACGGCACACAGATATTTCATTTTTGTCAGTGTCAGGACTGGTTGTAAGTTTTGCGTGATCACGTAAGATTAATGGGAGCGAGTGTACACACTGTCGACGGTATTACAGTTTGGCAAACAAACTGCACACTTACACATTGTTTACTTATTCGCAACGTTCGCACGAACTGCAGCTTAGTTTCCTCGAACTATGGTCTTCGGTCTATACCGATAAATTCTTTCGGCCTGTCTTTCTACTCGAACCCGCGACTATAAACTTTCCGCGGACTATCCGTGCCGGGAACCTCTCCGAAAATTACGCGCATGAAAAGTGCAATCACGTGCATACTGAGACCTTACCGTTCTTTGGTGTCAAGTTGATATACTGAAAAATTAAACAGCTAAATTCGTATTACTTCAAAAATAATAACCGAATGATATTGATCGATTTCGCAAATAACGAAACGATGCGCAGAGTGTTCTACCTTCTAACAAATTCAGCAAATGTATTGATGTGTCAGTGTCAATTATGAATTAGGTTATTAGTTATACAGCAATTTAGCACGACGATATTTTTACCTGAAGGAGTAATGGTCTGCCCGAACAGTTTTTAAATAAAATAAGCTTACAGAACTTGTGTGACAAATTAACGTGAGAGTATATTATATTGTTTAATATAGAACCTGCTTTACCCCTTGCAGTGTAACGAGTTAATTCATAACAAAATTTAATTTCTTTATTATCAAAATTTTAAAAAATTGCCACGTTCTATTAATGAAATTATTAAAAAAGTATTAATCAACGTAGCTGAGAGAGAGAGAGAGAGAGAGAGAGAGAGAGAGAGAGAGAAATGCATTGCAAGGGTTAAAGTTCATCTGAACGTACTCGAGCTCTTCGAAGAGTTGAATTAGACGAGCGTGAAAGAAATTTTGCAAACAATTCGAATTTCCACGAGAAACGACGCATTCTGAGAGAATCTACTTCAGCCGGACGGTATTTCAACTCGACGGCGTGTCGGTCCAAACAATTGTGTAACAAACCAAGCTCGAAAAACTCGGATAAACAGAGCAAAGTTCTCGAAGAGGGTAAACATCGCCTGAAGTGCCATCAGATTTGGGGAACGTGTATTCCAGAAATCTGCTGGTAGCTTGGAATTTATGAACAAGGATGTACGTATAACAGTTTTCGTTTGGGTAGTTTAAATTGTCAGTTTTGCTTCCGCTTCCGTTGCGCCAAGTTAGAAGTAGTTGCTCGAAGTCCCGTCGGAGTCTAACCAACGGAACGGTAGAAACTGTGGTACGCAAACGGGAGGTGCGATATTGGTGCAGCCTGTAGAAGAGGGTTGCGGTGGTAGGCGTCGCAAACATTTCTGCTCCTCTTCCCTAAGCTCGTCAGGCGAAGGGTTTCGCAGGAAGTCAGCCGGTTGCGTAATAAATCGCCGTTAAGCGCTCGGAAACGTCTGCGTAGATCATAGTTTCCCAACGGAGGTGCCGCGGAGATCTAGGAGCATTAAAATATCAGTTTCTAGCCACACGTTTCTTCATCTTAAATCCAGCTTTCTTGCCTTCGGAGGATCTGCATATTTCCGCTCGGATATTAAATTGTTCTTGTAGAAAATGTCTGGATATACGGAACCTGTCGACGTGATAATAAATTTACAGGTGAACACTACTCGGAAGAAAGGGTTGCTCTAAATAAACGCAGACCTTTACGTAAATGCCTATTGTCATAGGTTATTTTATAAAAACCACGATTAGGGGCATATTTCCTTGATCAACTAAGAAATTCGTGATAAAATAAAAATACTGTTTGGTTATGTCAAGGTAGCTTATACGTTAGCTTGTATTTGCATTTTATAAATTTGCATATACATGTCGCATAATGTGTAAAGGTCTGTAATCTGATTATAAATATTGGGAAACTATGGCGGAGATGTTTTCAAGTAGAGGATGATTCTGAGTTTGGGTTGCAAAATATATTTATCATTATTATAATATTGTTTCTATTTATTACAATATTATGTTATTTTTTATTATCGCGCAACTATATTACTGTTACATTTATTATTTCTATAATACATGTATTTACTCATACTTGTATTTAGTCACGATGCCTAATTGGACATAGACAGTACAATACTAATATAAAAGTGATCGATAATATCTTCCTCTTATTAAAAATTTCATATTCTCTAAAAACCATACACGTTATCAGAGATATTTACATAAAAGATCTTCATTTTCGTTTAATCAGTGTTGCATTTGTTCTCCGATATTTCATGGAAATGTGTCAGTTTATAAGATGAAGAAACATTTTATAATCGACGATATCTGGGGACAGAAAATTGACGAAGTACTCCAAGAATATATGCAGAGGTTAATGATCAGGAAGACACGACATGTACGGATTTAGATGAAACTGTTCCTAATGGAAGGTTAAATGGTCAGGTTGTTTACGATGCGTCCCAATTTCTTACTTTAGATGGACATTTTGACATATTCTTCGGAGCAAGACGATCAAAAGCTAATTTAATTCTCGGACGGCCGTAGCTGGGTCTATTTTGGCCAAGAGTTATAACTGTTCAACCTAAATTCTAATTTTTTATGTCAAATAAATCCTATAAAAGGAGTAACGTTGACCTAAAAGAAGTTGGTAGAAAGATGTTTTAAATAAAATTCATAATGTAAATATTTAAATTAATCCAGCTGCGGTTTTTATTCCCAATAAATATAAGTAAGCACATATATTATATTATATCTGTAAAAAATCTGCAATCAATCTCTAATTTCATTTTATATGTTATTCTAGAAATTGTAATTTTACCAGAAAGTTATATTAAAATTTTATAATTCATCGGCGATGCTTAGAAAAATATATAATCGAATAAGAGGAAGATTTACAATCAAATAGTTTATCAACCCATTCGATATTCAGAAAACCAAATTTATTCAATATTTAAGTAACATATTGTAACATTGGAGAGTAGCAAGAATTTCAATATCGATGTAACATTTTTCAAAAAACCATATTCATTTAGTTTTATCTTCTGTTATTAGAATCGATTGCAAGTAACACGATGCGAAGGAATATATTTCAGAATAATTTCTGTTCTCAATTTTCAAGACTCTTATTCAAATTAATGTTTACAAAGATGGCTAAAAGTCTCGTAGCTATCGCCTAATCGATGGTTAGCCATTTGATGAGACGCGTGAACAATGATGGAGCTCGACTATAACGTACATCGCGTGCAATATTTTGAAAGTGGTTGCATCTCCGGTGTTTCGTAATCGCTATCAATAAACATTAATTTATTAGCGTTAAATTGTAGGGGAAGCTTGGAAATGTTGCGACGCCAGTTTATAATCACCCTGTAGAGCACTCAACGGCAGTATTTATGAAGTACCAAAACGGGATAAGACCGCAGGTCAATTTGCGTAGCTCAGAACGCCTCAGTATCATATAATTATGGTTCACGGATAAATTAGACAGCACACGATCAACGAGCAGTGATCGCGAGTACAGTTTTCAGAATGTCAAGGGTCTTCGTTGAATTTACCGCGTCGAATTAACCGGTTATCGTGCACTCAAGTGCGCCCGGTGTTATCGTCGTAATTGATTCGAATTTGTTGAGCGTGTGTTATACGCTTAACGAATTTGTTATTTAAGAGCGTAATCGCCGAAATGAATACGTGCCGTAACGGCAGCTACGCCTTGTACAGGGCGGCCAGAAACATCGAAACCAAATAAGTTTTAACCTGTTACGGCCAGGGAAAGCGAACGACGTAACTTTTAATGAAACTTCAATGCGCAGAGGTCGAAGTTTAATTAGCGAATCCATCAAAATTTTCCTTGTATATTCCACTTTCGCGGATTAATTTGTCACAAAGCGAATACGTATGGGGTGAGTCGTCTAACATTTAGAACGGTGATGTTGATTTTAACGATACGAGGAAATGTTCGATGGAGAACACGTTTACCTCAAAGGGCTAGTTATTGGGGTAGAGAAAATTTAAAGGTCATGTTTCCAGATCACGATCTCGGCTAATAAAAAGACAAATTCAATCAAGTGTAACACGTTCTCGTCCGAGTGACGTTGATTTTTTGCGTATTACTAAATGTATCGCATTAGTGTACTACAGTATCGTAACGTGATTATTTAATACTTCAGAGAAGAACAACAAGATTGTTAAAAAAAATTGTCATATGTATTAATGTTTAAAGAGAATCTTTGTTTCATTCAATTTCATCTAATGCGGTTATTTTTCGATTTATTTACCTAAATCGAATTCGGTTTTTTTATTTAAAAAACCGATTATTCGGTTTAGCATACTTACGATTAATTTAGAATATACAGGGTGCGGCCGAATAACATGTACAAGCGGACATGAGGTGGTTCCTTATGAAAAACTAAGAGTAAAATATGGAATAAAATTTTGTCATTTAAGGCTTAGTTTTCGAAAAAATCGAGTTTGAAGATCCGATGCGTAGATATGCTGTCACGGCTAAGTTACGGTTCTAACTAAGCCTTAAATGACAAAATTTTATTCCATATTTTGTTCTTAGTTTTTCATAAGGAACCACCTCGTGTCCGCTTGTACATGTTATTCGGCCGCACCCTGTATATTCTTGTATATAACGTTATTATCGTAGTAAAGAGAAGGGCGAGAACATCTCTGGGACAACCTAATAATTACACAGGATTGAATTCTTCTTTTCAGCGGCTAGAACGTTACATTAACAAAAATATATTGCTCTACATTCGTATTAAAAATTTGGTTAGACGTGACCTCACGAAGAATAATAATTGGCCCTCGGAATCAAATTACTTGTTCATTTAGACATTCGAAGTTGCTCATCCTCTGCGTCCATAACAATTTATTATGTTTCTCAACTCGCTTATGCTTGAATAGAATGACGATCGTCATCGAAATAATCGGTTCCAATTGCTAAACTCCCAGCCAGGAGTGGTAAAAACTTTCTGAGATTTTCGAGTCCATTTCTATCCGGAGGGTTGATTAATGCGTCGCGCACAGTTCACCGGACAATTTAATCATAAATCTTTCAAGCAACGTGTACGGGAATTCGTTGATCGCTCGCGTCTAATGGACAACGAGCGCGTAACACGGGTTTCCTTTTAAGAGCACGCATATCGGCTCGATCGAAGGTAGAAAAACTTCGACGACGATGCTGCCCGTAAGCTCATTAGGCAACGTAGAGACGCAAAACGCTATAGATCCGGGACCGGCCGGCCGTTTTCTCATTCGAATTGTCCACGGGACTGGAACAAAAGAAAGAAAGTCTCGAAAACCAAAAAAAAAGCAAAAAAAAATAAGGCAGAGAAAAGAAAAGCAACGAAAAACCATAAACTGTACCAAAAAAAAAGTAAAAAAAGAAAGTGAAAGAAAAGTGACGTTGATCGATGTGGATTAGAGAGACGGTAGAGACGGTGCATTGTCGAGAAACACGATTAACCATATCCCCACCGATGTCTATCTTTCCGAAAGACCCCGAGAACACGGAAGCGGCGGATCTGCAGAGGAAGCTGGAAATGCTGAACAACATGATGGACCAGGGAGCACGAGCCGAACAGGCACGACGACAGATATTGTACAATATAGGCCACTGTAAGTACACGCCAAGTTACAGTTTAAGTGGCTGCTGTTTTATTCGAATACTCTCTAACACGAGAGGAATGACCCAATCAATTGCTACTCTCGACTCGGCCACTCGTGCGCGCCGTAGCTTGCGCTAATTTCAGTTCCCTTTTTTCGCCATGCTGCGTCGGTACTGTACACACGAGATCATCGGAATAATGAGAATTTTCGTAGCAAGTCTTCATACTAATATCGCGCACGAAATTCTATTTGGTTCTCGAACTTTTCCCTTGTTAACTTTCGCTAATGACGTTCGCTACCACCAAACGCAACGTTCACGGTCTATTACTTTCCACGAAAATAGTCGAAAATTGATTCTGCGAACCTCGACATGTAAAATCATATTAGGTAGGGTAATAAAGAGGAAGTATGTGCAAAAATTTCGTTCTTTGCATTATTTTAATATTTTGTGAAAAAGGTATATAAAAGGTAGTAAGGGAGTATTTCGGTTTAAAACTCTCGGAAAATTGATCTTTTTATACTTATAAAAACATGTGATTCTCGAGACGTGTCTGCGAAAGGATTTATTTCGATTTATAAAAGTAATGAAAATTACACGCATGAAGTCATTTCGTCGTAAAAGCTTTATTTATTTTATATTTCTTCACAATTAATAAACAATTCATATCTTAATTTTGACGCATTTACTTTATGATATTTTAATTCTGACTTATAAATAATGATTATGTTAGAATAAATTAGATCACATTCAATTACCATTCATAAATCAAAGTAATAATTCACTGTAACGTTTTGCACAGAAACAGTGCCTACTTCGCTGTGTGAAAAATCACACCAATTGAAATGAAGATTTAATAAGAAAATTCTGGTTACTCACCGAACGTCTCGCATTTGTTTAAAGCTTGCCAGTTTCTCGAATTTCGTATCGGCCATAAAGAAGTATTCACGCTTACATTAACAAAGCATCGCAATGTTCGTAGTACCTCTCTTGTAACGGGCTTCAGTACTACAATACCTCGCTTAGCCTTTTTCTTTGATCGAGTACAGTACACCGAGTACAAATGTCATTTCTAAAAATAAAAGCTTGCAGCTTGCAATTTAGATGTTCGAGTCAACGATGGAGCACGAAATTTTCCCGTTCCACGCAAAGAAACCAAAAAAACCAGTCGTCTGGGATTCGCATGAAACACCATGCAATAGGAGATCTCCAGGAAACAGGAGATTTTCTTTCTTCGGCTTATTTTCGAACATCTTGATTCGGCCTTATCGTACGTTAATTTTAGCGTGAAATATTTAAATGCGGCACGGAAATATAGCAAGAGTGCGTGCAAGGCAGCCGTTAATACATCTTGTGTTGCTTTTACGAAGAAGTGTAGTCGCGGCGCCGGATAAATATATTCATGGCGTCGCAATAATTATTTTGCGGCGCGTTTCACTCGCGTTTTCCGGAATAACTTCGCAGGCCGGCTATTTTCGCGGCGCGGCGGCGCGGCCGGTTTTTCCCGTTCGAAGATCGATTCGCAGCCAGGCCACATTTTTTTGTTCGTTATCGGCGCGATCAGCGAGCATAAGAGTGCTCTGTGCGATTGCAATTGCATTATCCATGGGTCATGCGCGCGAACATTCTCATCCGACAATCGCAAAGCACAAAACGCCGTTCCTATAGTCGTTATCGACCGGCGAATGATTATCCGTTGGTAACTTACCCCCCGCATCGTCTTCCACCCCCTGCCCCGAAGATCTCTCGTCATCAATGATCACTGCGACCCTAGCATGGTAACAGTTCGACAGTGCTACCCTCTTGTTTGCGCAAACGAAAGAATACCATTGATATATCATTTTCGTTTCCGTCCACCCCGATTGTATGATACATCTTCATTAATCCCCGACGAAAATTTTCAATTTCGCCCCATCGACACGACGAGTATTATGCCTAGATGTTATCAGACTCGCATGGACATCAACTATTTCTGTCTATACTCCCGCTGTTGCACTCTGTTTCTGTTCTCGGATTCCAATATCGACCAATTCCAGCTCGAGAAGTAAAAACAATTCGGATCGAAACACCGCGGAAATTTTAACGATGTCCGTTGTTCCATCCCCCTTTTTGACCTGTCCGCGTTTTAGCCAGATCCGCTGGAATTCTAAACGAAGTTACGCGGGATTATCGGGGCCAGTGTACCTTGGCGATGTCGTTTCGTCGACTCGCGTTTAATTTGATAGGGCGAGGCAGCGATTTCGTGAGTAATACGGAGTTTTCGTCAATAACACCAGTTAGCCAATTATTCTTTTCGTAGGGGGGAACCCGCCTCCCTGGAGATCAAGTTTGTTGCCGTAATAACGTGAAATTTTAATTGACTTTCAGCCGGTTACTCGGAGGATTCAGACTATACGTCGGACCTGAATTATCCAGTAGGCGGACAAGGTGCAAACAGCTCGGCTTCGCAGTTCCGTACCGCTGCCAACCAATTGGTCACCCCTCAAAGATCCCTCGAGACCTCGAGAGAAAATAGCTACGAGAGGGACGATCATCAGGTATTAATTCATCGATGATTCCTTTATTCGTTAATCAGCGGGCCATCGTTGTCGCTCCCGCCGACCGGGGTTCGACTCTTTTATTAATGAAACTGTTCGATTCGACTGCGAACTCCGGGGCGCGTTCACCCCTCTGCATGCTTCAACCCTTAAGTGGACTTTCAACGTGAACTTGGGAAAATACAAGTTAATTAATATGCAGGCTGGCTGATGCAATTATTTGGATTCTAAAGAAGGATTTATGGACACTTGTAAACTCATATTTTTAGAAGTATATTATTAGATTGCGGACCTTATTATACTTTTTACAAAAATGGATCGGTGAAATTTGAAACAATGGAAACGTTAAAAGAATTTAGAGACATCTGTTTCTGATTTTCTATATACTGGACTTCTTAAAGGAAGCAAAATATTTTTATTTGATCTGTCGTTGTTGTTTTGCGATACGGGAAAATATTTAAGAAATAATTGTAAAAACGAAAGATCGGAAACGTGTCATTGCGAAGTCTCTGGTAAATCGAAGTTTAACTCGTGCCGGACATTAATCTATGCACAGTAAACTTCGTCTTTAAAAGATAGCAAACACAGCTTAGAACGACCTAGTGCGTAGTAAACACAATGGTATAATATACACAGCTCGTGTAAACAGATCAGATAAATATCGCTATTCTACCCCCGCGTTGCTGTGTCGAAACAAAAACTGGTGCATCGATATTTCAAGTTTTTGTTATGACCTTTAAATAAAACATGCCCGACCCGCGTTTATGTAATATTTTTTCTTACTTTTTTTTGGCAAACGTGCCGGCATTGCTTGTCATCTGGAACCCTGTCCAGCCTGAATAAATATAACAATTCATCTCACAGAAATATAGAAATGTTACGTAAATACACCAATTGAAAAACAATAGCGTATTATTATTTTTCAATATCCAACACATTGAGAGTTCACAAGGGTGGAAACGATTTATTTATAAATCGGCGATTTTTAATGAAAACGATCAATCTTCGAATGACAGCCTATATATTCGGAATTCTTATCAGTATCTGAATTTGTTCGATAAAGTATCGATTTTTATAAATTGCAAATTTATATTTTGAATATTATATATATTTTTTATTATGGCTCTAATAGTTTGATATTTACGTATTCAAGTTCATATTTATTTGAAAATAATTGTAATAGTATCGGACTCGTTTATATTTAGAGACTATTATATTTGTCAATAGTCTCAATTTCATATACATAAGCCTCAATAAATCATATAAAATAGAAATACTATAGATCAGAAAATATGTTTAAAATATAATTAAAATAGCTTTGAGTGTAAAGGGCTAATAATCGGGATACAGAATAAATTTCTTTCGTTTATTAACGTGTGTTATAAACGTATAGAGATTCTGATTTCAATGACAATAAGCTGATAAAACTATATGATATTTTAATAATATCAGGGAAAACATGTAAAAGTCGCTTTATCTACAGATGACGCCTTCTGGCGTCAAATTAAATGCCGTCTTCCGTTGCGGATGACATTTGGTGTAAAATTAAATATTTCTTTTTGCCATTGTATTGTCTATTCTCCTCATGTTAGCAATCGTGGTTATAACATAATCGATGAAGTACTAGAAAAATGGTTGATTTTGGCCGTAGGAAAGTCGGAAACGTTCGGTATAACGAATTCTTATCGATAGAAGAATTTTTGAGTAACCGGGAAGAGGCGTCTATTGAATCGGAGGTGTTATCGAGCGGGCAAAGAGTAATTGGAAAATGTGTGATTAGATTCCAGCCACGGTTGGGGGAAGACTGGCACTGGGTGGATACGGAAGTTATGGTGGATCGGGCCACAGTCCTCGTTATGACGAACCGTATCCCGAAGAGGGTCCACCGCAAAGGTATTCTCAGTCTCAGCACGCTTCAGAATCTTCCGAGCCACTCTTCTACAATAGTAGACCAAGACACTATAAGGAATACAGGTATTTGACATTTACCAACCTTTAGAACACCAAGTACTACACACAGAGTGATCAGTATAGATTGACACACGTTACAAAGAAATAGAAACAATTCTGCCACAATGAAACATTTCAACTCTCTTTGACTCTCTTTGACTCTCTCTTTCTCCTCCACTTCTGTCTCTGCGAAACTATCGTTTGGCTATAATTTGCACGATCGTTTGGAAGGTAACGAACGCAAGACCGCGCATTCTAGTCAGCTGTACCCCTTTTTTCCTGATTTCAACGCGTTTCCGTTTGCTATACGATTACGATGCAAATCCAATCGCGATATCTGTTGCACTGCCCCGACCGCGAAATCGCGACGTACTTGACGAAAATTGTTTATGGTTTTTTGCTTGATACAGACGACGGAAGCACACGTGGGATTACGAGGACAGGTACGAATAAGTACCCCAGCAAAGCTTCGTGAGAAAGTTCCACGATTTTCATCGCATTGCTCAAGTTTAGATCACACGACTCATCTTGCATTTTGTTCATTAGCGTGCCACACTTAGCTCGATCTTGCGTCTTGGTGCACTCTCGAAGTAGACTTTACATGCAGTTACGTTTACCACACGCAAAACTTGATCACCGAGCCGAATATTTTAGCAATGATCATTTACGAGACGGTGCACGCTGCCGATTCCGATCACCTTGGAATATTTTATGGGGCTCAACGTTTTGGGTAACTTGTCGAAGGGTGTGCTAAATGATAAAAGTAACATAAGAATGTATTTCTACTTTTAATAACTTCAGTAAATCAAGGAGAACGTAAGAACATTCTCGAGTTCTTCTATTGCCCTCATTTTTTGTTACTTCGCTCAGGGAATTTTAACATAAATGCATAACATTCGTGCTTTAGCTATATTTTCTTAGAATTAATGAAAATGCTATATTCTATGATTCTAATTTCAATATTTCATAATATTTCATGATTAATTCAATATTTCTCTGCTGCAAAGTGTTTTGCGTTATGAATCTAGTCAAATGCAGCCGTGAGGTTAAACAAAATTGGAAACGAAATTATAACAAACCAGTTCTTGTTACAGAGAAATACATTTATTTATCATTAATAACTTCGTTTATAAATTAATGAAACCTAGTTTCATTATTATATTGTTCATAAATGAATGAAACCTAGTTTCGTTATTATATTGCTCATAAATGAATGAAATATAGTTTCATTATTATATTCGACCGCAAGGGAATGTAAATGTTTAAGCAGAAAAGAATATAAAAATTTAATCACCAGTCGTAAAAGTTATTTTGTTGATCCAGACACTAGGACGCGTTCAAAACATAAAGCGTGCTTGGCGAGAAACTAGAGCCAATATTCCACGATATGAAACTCGCAAAGTATATTGCGTTAGATATACAGCAGAATTTTTGTTTCGCCAAAAATACGACTTTAATTCGCGTATGCTCACATTTCCCGATTTACCGGCCGCAATTCTCCCAGTTTTACATTTTAACGTAATGCGAATTAGAATTCTTACTGTTTTTAATTCAAATAAAACATTGCGATGAACTTCGCGCGGTGAGCGATGTTTCGTGTATCTCTCGAATTAAAACGGGGCAGGAATATAATAAGCAGAAGCAAAGATACTCATGACGTTGACTTCAAGATCATTGAAATCGGCGAAACGTGTTCTTTCGTAAATAATTATCAGAATATTTGACATGTATCTTTTATTGATTGATATTCTCACGCACAATATACAAGAATAATTTAGAATTTCAAGACCGAACGGTTATCGAATCATGAAAGTGATAATTTTTTGCTGGAAACTTCATGACGCAAGCAGTAGTATACTTATTCTAAAGTCGGATAATTCCGATCCACAAATTCCAAAATGGCAGATTCAGTCTGGATAAATCGAAGATTCCAGGAAGGTCAGAAATACAATAACTCGAATTAAAGCAGCCTAGAGCTTACAGAGACTAATTTAGAAACCTAAGTTTTGGAAACTTTTAATCTTGAATTTTAATGATCACATTAATAGTAAAGTGTTTCGAAACTAGAGATTAATCTTGAAGATCTGTTCAAGATTCAAGATTCCTTAGATTGCCTGGATTCTGGGGATCCTAGCTTCCCTAGAAGGGACCTAAAGTGCCATGTGATCTCCCAGTACCGAATCCCCATCATTTCGTCGAATACGATATTCAAATCTTATTTTGATTCAAATGTACAGCTTTGTTGGCATATTAGTCGAAGGAATACTTGCCTATCGATTCTGGGCTGGTCCTAATCAAGTTTATCAGACCCGGTTTGTTGCGGTTAGTCCTTGAATTGACTTGATTTGCATTCGTCGGCTCTGAATTACCCCAATCCGAGCCTTTCCACGCTGAATTACCAGAATTTAGCGATGTCGGTCCTATATTGTATAGATTTGAATCTGTCATTGATGGATTGGTCGGAGTCCATCGATTCCGACCTAACTCTCCGCGTTCGATTGATCCATCTCGACTGTACGCCGAACAGGAACCGAGCTTCCAGCACTCCTCTGTAATTTGGGAATCGGAGAGAATGATACTTTGCTCATTTTCTTGACTCCCTTTGCAGCCACACGCGAGTCAAAATATCGGGCAAAAATTATGTTTAGGGAACCTCCAATGACCTTGTCTCTCACACACGTTCGCCAGGTCAAAGCGTCCTTCGGAGAATTGTTTATCAAAGAAAGAACCACCTACAAATTAGTGCGATTATTTATCGCTCAAGATCACTTGAACGTCATAGAGTCGCAGGTCAAGCTTCGGTACTCGATAAGAAATGACTTTGGCAGAAATAATGTACAGTGTTCGTTGTATAATTTGCTCTTGGCACAATTCTGTGTCAGAAAGAATAACATAAATATTACGGGTTTCCAAGATGAACGGAACGCCCTGTGCACGAATATCGCGGACATTGGAGGGGAGTCCTGTAAACAGTATTTTGACCAAACATCGTAAAGTTTCGTCAGAGTTGGCATTAGTCAGTCGAGCGACGTTCCTTGATGGTCCGTCTAGACTACGTTCTGTCACTGCTGGATCGTTTCGTCCTCATATTTTTGAGCGAAGTCACAAAGCAAACGGAGAGATCATTCACAGGCATTTGAGCTTCACTTCGGAATAGATAGCGGCGGGAATAGACGGGAAAGTAGAGCGTCGCCATTAAAATAACAACTCGTGTTCAATGTATCAAAGAGAATGCACTGAACATTCACAGGTAGTTGCATGGCGCAGTCACTGTTTCCGCGGTGTTCATGGGAACTCCATAGAAGTGACGTTTTTAATCAAACACATCACGTTCCTAGCGAACATCTTCATTTGTCTCGGATCATTTCATCTGCGCTTTTGTAACTCCAACTCGATCACCCCGACTTTACTTCAACCGTGTCTCATCGTTTCAGCCAAGACGGCTGGTACAGCGAGGGCTACGACTATCATGGCAGTACCAGAGTCGACGAGACGAGGATCTACAGCGATACCGAGTACTATCCGAGCACCACGACGAGCTCTTCCAGGCGAAGAGGTAGAGTACCGTTTAAGTGTATTCCATGTTCCACTCGATTACGCTTTATATTGAATCAGAACGAAATAGTCGAGCACGCTGAACCCTAAAGCTTCAAAATGAACTTATATAAGTCCTCGATAAAAATTGATGTTTCATCTATCACTGACTATTCAGATCGATAGACTGCAGATCTTTATGCAACACATAGAATTTTCATCCTTTCTTTAATAATATTGCTAACTAATACACGAATATTCTTAATCTTATCATTCTCTTCAAGTGATATAAAGTATTAAAAATTTCAAAACAACGCCGATAGGAGGTAGTAGATAATTATTTTCTCAAAATAAGGGAGACAATGAAACTAAAAAATTGTTGTGACAAAAATCAGATAGGGATGCTATTAATTTAAGAATCTTAAGTATACGATAAATGCATAATGATCTACAGTCCGATTATTAGAAATAGTATCTTCATTTGGTTAAGAGAGCAATATACATTACGGTTAAAATTGTATCGTTCCTCGAAAGCAGTCAGCCATTAAATAACTATCTTGTAGCATACCGGAAAGATAAAGGTTGTGCCTCATTGAGTCTATTTTCTTTCGCATCATGGTAACCATAAGTCTTTCGTATGCATACAGGTCCTCACAGACGGCCGTCTCTGGAAAGACAGATGACTTTATACGATGATCATTCTTACTACGCAGACGGATACAGTAGCGACGGCAGGGTGGGCAAGATGAGCGCCACGTATCCGGAATGCGAAACGGACATCAGATACAATAAGTACTACGATAGCATCACGGGCTACACTTATCAAGATGAAAGGCGAGTGTATTAAATGTTACTTGCTTTTAAATTCAATGGAATACTTACGATTCGTTTTTATTGTATAATATATAATATTACATCATTTTTATATTCTGTTCGTCGCCAGGTATGGTCAAGACGATGAAGATAGACAGTGGGACAGCGGAGGGAAGTGGTATTTAGGAACTAGTACCTATTACGAGAATAAACGGAATAGAAAAACGCTTCCACAGAGGCCTGCATCTAGTATCGGTATTCATCGACCCGATTATAGACCAACAGTCACCAGACAGCGAAGTTACGAATCGGACGAACTCAATTACAGGTATCTGTCATGGAGAACTTATCGGTTTCTAAGTAATAGGTATAGTTTGAGGTATAGATAGAAGCTTACAGCTTTCGCGTTTACTTTACTTCATTTATATAAAATATGATGAGACCAATGTGCGTATCTAAAATTAATAAACATTTCACAAACTAACGGTACTCTGTGATTTATTGTATAAAATATCATTGAATTCACATTCAAAATTATGTTAAGGTTTTTATTTAAGTAGATAAAATCTCCAATGATTTTT
This sequence comes from Augochlorella aurata, assembly GCA_028455555.1. Taxonomy (NCBI): domain Eukaryota; kingdom Metazoa; phylum Arthropoda; class Insecta; order Hymenoptera; family Halictidae; genus Augochlorella; species Augochlorella aurata. The sequence goes on from CM052149.1 coordinate 6,778,121, forward strand.
TATTATCCTTGAGTAGAATATAATTTAAAAAAAGGGTAAAGAGTATCCTTGATGCAAGGATAGGTCCATTTATCGTTTCGTTAACATTTTCTTAAAATTCTGTCAGTTGTAGTAAAAGACATTCTATAAATAAATAAATGAAGCAAAAGAAACTGGTTCGGTGACGTGCAAGGTAATGACTAACAATTTATTTGTTGCAGCAGTAGTCACAGTCGTCGTCGGAAGCCGCTTCAACCGCAACAACGGCCGCCGTCTCGTCAAGAAGGTACGGGGAAGAAGCTGCCGCCGACGCCGACGAAGCCGAGCAATGTGATCAATCGTAAACTTGCCTCTCTACCTGCTACGCCGAGCAGGCAACTGCCAAAGACTAGAACGCCCTCCGAGGAGAGCTACTACAAGTCTGACTACAACGAGGACTATAATTACGCTTATCGCAGCCAAGACAACTTACCTCAGGAAACCTACATTGACAGCGTGTACAGCGAGCAGAGCGGCTACAGCCAGGTGCACCCGTCTGCGAAGACCCAGTACGCGGAGGAGAGCCAATTCGGGTCCAGTTACGCGCCTCAAGTGGACGACCAGTATAGTCATTCGTATCAGGAGCCGCCGACTCAAGATACGTACGATCAGACGTACGCGGAGAACTCGTACAGGGACGAGTACCAAACGCCTTACGTTCAGCCAAACACTCAGGTTTACTCGGATACGTATCAGGACATGACATATCCGAACGCCAGCCAGCCGAACGATCAGTATACTAGCCAGTTGAACGATCAATACGCGAAGCCCGGGATCCACGACAACTACCCAACGATGGGATACGAACAGAATAACGTCCAGTATCAGGACACGAAGAAGACGTACGCATACAAAGACGATACCTACCAGGAACGATACGAGGATTATAGCGCGTCCGCGCCGTCGAGCGTGTACGATCAGAACAATGTGACCAACACGTACAAACAGTACCCGGCGGAAAATTATGATTCACAATACAATATCAACACGTCGACGGGTTATCAGAACACCTATCAAGAAACCTACAATCAGCAGGACACGTACAACCAACAGGAGTCCTACAAGGACACGTACAATCAGCAGCAAGAGGCTTACAAGGACAGTTACAATCAGCAAGAGGCTTACAAGGACACTTACAATCAACAAGAGGTTTACAAAGACACCTACAACCAGCAGGAGCCTTATAAAGATGCTTACAATCAGCAGCAGCCATATAAGGACACTTATAATCAGCAGGAGACTTATAAGGATACGTATAATCAGCAGGAGGCATATAAGGACACGTATAATCAGCAGGAGAGTTACGAGGACACGTATAATCAGCAAGAGGCGTACAAAGATACATACAACCAGCAGGAAGTGTATAAGGACACTTACAACCAGCAGGAAGTGTATAAAGACACTTACAACCAGCAGGACGTGTATAAAGATACCTACAACCAGCAGGATGTTTATAAAGACACTTACAACCAACAGGATACTTACGACACGTACAATCAGCAGGATACCTACAAGGAGGCTTACAGTAAACAGGATACTTACGGCCAGCAAGATGTGTACAAGGATACTTATAACCAGCAAGAGGCGTACAAGGATACCTACAACCAGCAAGACGCCTACAAGGACACTTACAATCAACAAGATACTTACAAAGACACATACAATCAACAAGATACTTACAAAGACACATACAATCAACAAGATACTTATAAAGATACTTACAACCAGCAAGATACCTACAGCCAACAAGACACTTACAACCAACAGGACGGCTATAGTCAAGAAGATGCGTACAAGCAGGTGCCAGTCACGACTCAAAGTAGTTACGACGATAGTTACGGCAAAGACAAGGATTACGTCGATTACCAGACGCCGTACAGCGAAGCGGAGACCGTCAGCACGACCTACAAGAACGACTATCAGGAACCCTATCAAGCCGTCAGCACGGAAAGAAGACTGAGCGAGGTGCCGGAATTGTCGGTGACCACGCCGAGGGGTCAGACCAGAACCAACGGCTACCATTCTGGCGATTCGGACTACTATTACACTCCCCAGGAAAGCCAGGATGTGTCGTCGGTCGCTCCAACCAGAAGAAAGAAGCTCGCGAAGCAGGAACCGAGCCCGCTGCTCCAGCAGCACTCTCTCGAGTCCAGGGAAGACGAGTTGAACGAGCCAATAGAAACTGCCATCGGTGGCGTCCAACCCATGATAGGAGTCACCGAGTACCCTGCGGTCAGCGACTCTGTTCCTGCTGCTCCCGTTCTGATAGATACCCCGGCGACCACCGTGGTGCAGTCCGCGGCGTCCATGGTGAACCACGTGGCGGCGAATCACGCCACCAGGGTGACCGTGCAAGCCATGGTGCACACGACGACCACGGCGAACGGCAAACGGCTGATCAGGACGGACTCGTACCAGGAAGAGGTGATCGAGGACGAAGAGTACCCGGAGATCATACCAAAAGAACCGCAAAGGAAAGACTCGCAGCTGTCGCACCACAGTCAGCTCAGTCAGCATTCGCAGATCAGCCAACACTCGCAGAAACCGAAACTCACCAGAGGAGACTCCTACGCTTCCGATCACTTCCCTGAAGAGTTTGGCAGGAGGGACTCTTACGGCCAACAGGCCAGGAAGGACTCGTTCTCCTCGACCACCCAGGACGGATTCAAACCACCTCTGACCAGGACAGACTCGTACCAGAAGAGAGGCAGCTATAGCCAGAGCTTCACCACACCTCAGCCCATCTCCAGGGCTGAGAGCTACCAGCGTGGATACTTCAAAGACCAGGAGTCCATCGAGGAACCGGAAGTTCCGATAGGCACCGCGGTTAGCGATGAATTTAAGATGAGAGAGGATTCTATGGAGAGGTAATTTGAATACTTGCGTAGTACAATGTCTGTGTAATTGATTCGGATTGGGAACTGGGTGATCTGTAATCGAGGATCGTTTTGATCTTTTACCAGAATCATTGAGTAGAAAAAGGATACACGGATGAAGTATCAAATAAAAGATTGCCACTTACTATAGCGAAATTCTGTCCGCTATTTTTTTAAACGAATTTTTATTTATTTGCTCCTATTGCAGAGTATCTTCTTGTATAAGCTTTTGTAAAACGTGTCGAGAAAGAAAACACATTGAAGTGAATCAAATGTTTGCTTTCATAGATACGAACGTGAGGATGAAACGATACTTCGTGGGTCTCGAGAGGGCTCGTTAGTGGACACGTTCAAGACTACACCACCGATGTCTCATACTGACAGCCCCCGCGGTAAGACGATAGTCACGATGTATGGTACCATATTTGATTTATTGCATAGAGTAACCAATACTTCTTGAACTTTTACTGGAGTTTGCATTTAATTACGTCGAAGAAAGTTTAACAGCACCTGGACCCTCGCATGCTAACAGATATCGTCAGAATACCTTATAAATATAGTTATTAACTTACCATGCAAATATACAAACCTTTATCATAGATCATTGCGAAAATTATGTCGACGAAACTGTTATAGAAAAAGTTATTTGATACGGAATTTATGATTATAATTGAACGAGTTCTGTTAACATCGGCCTAGACCTGCTTGAGTTTCTTAAACAAAATCATGCAGAAAATGCAAACAGAAGTATTGAAAATGATCAAACTATTCGATCGATATTGATCTCGTCAAAAAGTGTTTGTATCGCTATAGCACATGCTAGATGTCCAAATGCGTATGAACGGTAGCACGCGTACAGATCGTCGAAAGCATACGATGCATCGTTTATCTGTTCGCAAACAGGGAGTATAACGAAGCAAGAGTCGTTAGAAGAAAGTGTTCAAATGGACACTCCGCCGAGGAGTCCACCGGAACCACCGCCAGACGAAGAACTTCTGGAGATGGTCGGTGTTGCACCAGTGCCTACACAACTCAAGGAACGACCAGAGATGACAGCGAAGCAACGGTGGCATTGGGCGTACAATCAAATCGTCATGCAGCTGCGGGTGAGTAATGAATGCGAATAAAATTTCATTTTGTAGTTTACCTCGTCGAGCGACCAATGGAGAAACATCAAGCGAATGGGTAGGCCAAAAATGTTGATGCGTATTCCAAGTGCCATAGACGGAGGATATGAGGATAATGCACAAACATCTGCATAATTAAAACGCGTTGGTCGATTTCTTTTATATGCCTTAGTAGAGAAAACATGCAGAATGAATTAAGAAACTAACTGCAAAGAATGCAGTTTTAGTGCATTTAATTTACTAGGTTTAACGAAAACAAAGTACAATTAAATATAACTGATGTAGAAGATTTTCTTTCTATTTTGCTCTAATATGTCAGATTTAGTTCAGAAACCATAGAACAATTTCTGCTTACCCATTTATTTGACAATACCATAAAATGAATACAACATATGCGATACAAGTTGGTAAATTATGATATCAGATTCAATTTAAGCAAAGAACGTGTGGAAAACAGTATCAAATGTTTCAGTTGTCTACAATTATTAGTAACAATTGCTTCGGGTCCAATATCTGTCTAGATAGGAATTACTGCCTAGAATGATCAAATGGATTAAAAATAATCGGATTAAAACGTTAGTCAACGACCTCATGGCGGCGACCTTCCGAAAAATGCGGCGTCGGATGCCGGCGACCCGCATTTCTCTGTCAGTCCTTCGCTGATACAACACTGGCCTTGTCAATCATTACCTTCACGGCGTATCGATTCGTCACGCATAGTCGTCACGGTAGAGACTGCATCTACGGGTTCGCCCGTGTTATCACCTGTATAACCTGTCATTCATCGCCGATTGTAAGGTCGCTACGAGTCCGTTGATCTCTCGTTCCCGCTGCAATGAAACATCTGAGTTACCAGTTCCTTGAGCACGATCCTCGCGTAACAGCTCCACGAAATGGATTCGTCCAAACATAAAAGTACCACATATCAAAAATGTGCTCTCAAAATTTTGCAATACTTTTGGAGACGTTCCAAACCAGTTCTCAATTTCCTTACCTTGCACACATGGAAGTTCTAAGCTTTAAAACGAGTCATCAGAACTATCGAGTAAATCAAATTATCAAGAGGGGAAATGAATTTTTCGAAAAATTTTTGGGAGCACCGTACATGAAGATTTGAATAGGCTTCTATTAGATCGATTAACGTATTCGAAGCGTAATTTCCAGGAATTTTAAGCAGATAATAGCGACTTATTCAGCAGCCGAATTTACACGGTTAACATCCCAACCAATTGAATTACATCGGTAATTCCGGCTGCATGAAAGTTTCATCCCGATTCACCGATCGATCAAAAACACGTCGGGTTAACGGACGATTCTGGGTACACGAGTACGTCGAATCCCGGGCATTAGCCATTAACTATTACGCTCGTCCTAGAAAACCGAGGCATACGAGCTTATAAATAACGTATAAAACACCGTGGTATCGCGTCGGAAAATAAAGGTCCCGTTGTTATCTTTATGAGCCATTGGCGTTGTACAATGAATGTTCATTAAAGTTTCATCGTGGACTGCTGTGAAAAAATACGAGATTACGTGTGCGGGCTCGCGGAGTGGGGCACGCGAGTCGTCGGGCACGTGAAAGGGAAAAAAGAAGAGAGCCGAGCGGATCGCGAGCTCGTTGGAGCGTTCCGGCGCGGATCGTGCTTGTTCAGCAGGGACACGGGAGCGATAAAAATTGTATAATTTGGGAATCGAAGGAAGAGATCCCCGGCCGACTGAAGTGGGACGTTATCGGGCCTCGGCTCGTCACCTTGAAAATGGCCCGTCGCAGCGACAAGTGCGGGATTAACAGGGGCCGACACGGAACTTCCATTAACGCAACCTTGTCGCCCAATTGCGACGCTCTAAGTACGCACCTGGCGCGCCCCTGGGAGCCGTCCCAGTCGATTAACATCGGAGGAACTTGCCCCTGAGATGGAAAATGTAAATTCGTCGGCCAAGCGCGTGCGGGAATTATCGGCAGTACGTGGTCGACAGTCCACTGCCGAGTGTACGCTATTGGCTGGGGAGATTATGATGATTTGCTGCTTATGACTGCTTGCTCGCTTGTTTCGTCGAATGGTTGATCATCAGAATTTCCCATTAACGATTACTGTTTAACATACATTTAGTCGCGACAGTCTTGGTACACATTTTGAAATGCAATAGCTTTTTTAAAACTGCATTAAACGACTTGAATAATTTGATTAAATTCTATTTTTTGAGGTTGTTAGTGTGACACTGTAAGTGTTAACACTGGAACTACAAGTCTGGTGGAAATAGATTTTGATCTTTTCTTTCGTAGGCACATTATTTAAGTTGTGGTGTTAATGAAAAATTTATTAATATATGTAATAGATTCGTTGATGTTGTAATACTGTCGACACGTTTAGAGCAGAAAATTTCTTTCCATAATAGATCATCTGCGATATTTCAAAGCACATAGAAACGCCATTAAACTATTCTGATGCTATTCCTGTGCCAAGTTCTCGAACCTCAAAGATTCTATAAATATGCAAAGATCTGCAGCAGCCTGTTATATATGTACATTAGAAGATTGTGAACAGACTGCAAATATTTATCCATTTATAACATATAAAAGCCTCTACTATACTAACTTCAGTTGTGTACTCTTTTGGTACTCTTGCATAAAATTTTACAGGCATGCAAAAATCTGAACGAATTAACATATTGCTAACACCCCGCGATCTTTTAAAAAATAAATGTACAAGAGATTATTCTGCAGGGTTACCATTTAAGTTTAAAAATTTTGTTTCACAGTATTTAAGACAGAGTTTAGTTGAATCTTCATTTGAAGAACATATGCACTAGGATCATTGGTTAAATGCAATGCATTTAGTTGCAGAAGGTTACTTACAGAACACAGATTTTACCAAAAATTGTTATTCGCGCATAGAAAAATATTATGTCGCGACTGTGGTTGTTTGTTCCCGCGGTCCAATAACAGAAATTGTACCACTGTCCGGCCCAGGTACACTGCAGTCACAGTGGTTGCATATAATTTGCATTTCCTTTCGAATCGATTGACCAGGTGCATCGCTCGCGTCAATGCGATGCCGCATCTGCCGTTGCACCTCCCGACATTCTGTTCAATTACATACCTTAATTCTACAATTGATGATGATGTCATACAACTTAAGCCAGCTCGAATGAAACAAGGGAACAGGGTGGTTGTTATGATTGTAGATAATGAAAACGTATGTGGGATGATCTATAGCGAAAGTTCCGAACAATTTAGAAAGAAGCGAACGTCGTAGGAGTATACCATGTGTCTGAAAAATAAATAACCAAAACTTCAAATAACAATTGAAAGGTAGACACTTGAACGAGTGTCATTAATGTTTCCTTAAATCAATTTTTCATAGTATTCTATTTCTCATAAATTGCAAGAACCACAAAGTAAATAGCAAGTTATTCTTTTTTGTAATAATTTTAATAAATTCGAAATAATATCTCGACATTATTGCATTCTTTTAATCTTTCTACAGCTTTAGTATTTTAAAAGTAAATATTATCTAAGTCTATTATAATTATCGCAAGTAAAATAACTATTAATTTTAATAAGAAACTTAATAGATAAATAAATAGAGAAATAAAAGATTCCTTAATTCGCTTATATATTATAATAAAAATTTAGGGCACGTTAGGTTTAGCGTTAATCTATTAATTACCGCAGTCTAGAGAATAGGGCAGATCGAACGAAACAATAAATCGAAGAAATTAGTCTATGGGTTAGGATCTCGAAAATCCCGGAGAATTCTCATCTGAGATCAAGCCGAGTTTGCGACTGCTTTCGGAATTATTCCACGTCAGATGCTGTGCGACCACTTTGTCTTGGCCGCTACTAAAAAGCGCAATCGTGAGTGCCGTTTATTTGAAAAGCTTTACGCGACCCGCGAGGTTTTGTTAGTTGTAACAGCAGAGTGAAGCGATTTGCAAGAAGTCACGAACGTCACGGCCCGTTACCTTTGTACTTTATTCCCCCTGATTCCCTAAAATGGCTCTCGCGGGTCGACGCGTTCATATCGCTCCCAGACACCGGTCTCCCGGCATTATTTTATATTTGACGAATTCTCTGTACGGCTCTGTTTTATCGTTCCCGTAAAGATGCACTTCCCTTCGCTTAGCTCCTGCTAACCTTGCAGTTATTTGCGATACCCTTGGGCTCTTCCCAGGACTGGCCGCGTTTGATCCGAGCGAACCTTCCGCGTCAGGAATCGCTGATAGGTCGCCGAAGAAAAAGCTCGTTCTTATCGTGTTGGATAGCTGATTTCTTGCTGCAACTTTTCAACTCTGGAAATAAAACGGATGTAAAGGATAAAGAAACGCGCGAATGAATCGGCGAGGAAGAGAAAATGCTGCGACATGATTTCGAACGAGGTTAGAGGGATTAGGGTAATACGTTCTCACACGATACTTTGAATTAGGCTGCAGATTTACTGGAAGGATCACATTGATCGAACGTGTTACGGCGATAACTGTTTAAATATTTTTATGGGAAATAATTTCGTTAATTACAAAACCGAGTGCAATGATATGATACTCAATTTTGCCATAAATATCCAAAATTCGCAGTCCAGTTGTAAAACAAGAATAAAACTGGTTCTCCATTTTCTCTCTGTACTTAAAACAAAGTTACGACACTCTACATTGATTTAATCGAAAGAATTACGATTGCCATAACACGCTGATGCAAACATATAATTTACATCTATTAAAAGTTCACATTTCCGTCCGACTCGCTATCATCCGCAAAAAGGCTGTTCGACGAAATCGATCACCGACACCGGCAGGATATAAATACGCAGGATTTGTCGACAACAACGTCGCAAAAATTACCTACCCTTTTTCACTGGTGACTGGACAAGTGGTCCCGGCACACACTAGCAGGTGAGTCGTCGCGCGGCGCGGCTACTGTGCTCCACAAACGGTGACAAACCGTCGCCGCCGGGCGATCGGTGTGAACTCGCCGACAGAAAGTCCCGTGAAACAGGGTTCCCGTATTCGAGACACGTTCCCTTGCCCCATCAAAATCGTTCTCGCGTTGGTTCGCCGCGATGGGACCTCGTAGGGCTGCAATCTATGTAGGCCAGTATGCCCAGCCGCAATCGGAAGCCCGTATGCGGCTGGCGGATCGTCGAGTTAGTGGTATCACCTTCGCCGTCAAGGTCCCGCCTCCCGCCATTTCGTTATCACCCGGCAGCCACTTGTCATTACGCACGAACTTGGCATCCTTCGGTATCGTATTAGTTCACTGGACGCCGGCCACGTGAAACGATCGGCTCGGAAGAGAGGTCCGGTTCTCTGCGCTCCTCTCTCTCTCTCTCTTCTCACTTTCCTCTCACTTTTCTCTCTTGGAGACCTCCCCTCGTTCTGCCGTCTATCCTCGGGGGTCCACGAACCGCGCGGAGAGGAATCCGCAGGCCGCGCCGGCGAAAGCAGAGAAAGCCTCGCCTCGGCTTATCGATCGTTATTAGGCTTTTATTAGACGGAAGTGTTGTCGATGCCGAGCAAAGGGTACATCTTCACGGGGGGTCGTGTTAACTTAAGTGAAAATATCACCGAGAGGTCCGTCAGGGGCTGTGACCACCTCCTTTCCCTTAATTCCCGCACGATCTGTCAGAGAGTCCGGCCCCGGTGCTGCTCGAGGCAACACGTTTCCTCGTCGACACCTTCTCCGACGGTCGATCCATTGTGAAAACAACCGAGTTTTGGAACTTCGAATGGGATTCGGACGGGTACGAGACCCGTGGAACGCGCTGCGCCCCGCCGAGGATTCTTCGCCGAGTGACCAGTGAACTTCGAGGATTATGGGCAGCGCGTGAGTGCATCAGAATTCGTGGCTAGGACACCGGCTGAGTTATCGCAGGAACGTTCGGACAGGAACACGGAACACGTCTTGCAAATTGCGACTTCCGAAGTTCGATAACGGGCCGACCGGAAAGGCTGGAACGGCTGACCGGACGCCGCGGTATCGTGCGGATGATGTTATCTAGCTCGTAATCGCGCCCGCGAACATGCTTGATAGGGATCGCGCGGCTCGCGGAAGCCCCGAGAGTTTCTGATCGAGGATATTTACGATCGCGGAACGATGCTCGCTTCCCTGTGCTCTTGACGAATAACAGCGTCCTCGGGAAAGTGAACAGAGGTCGGAGAGGCGACGATGGAGGCGCGAGAAAAGTCGCTCGAATGGGCCCTGCTCTTCCCGCTGAAGGCGGGCCTGTTCGCCATGAAGTGGTCGCTGTCTTCGCGCAGCGTGAACCGCGAGAAGGAGAGGATCGCGAAGAGCAATCAGCTGCTGCCGAATCTCAGGATGCGGCGGGGGTCGTCCCTGTCGGACCTAGACAAGCTGCAAAGCAAGCCGATCCTGCCGGACATCGTGAGGTCCACGGAAAAATGCTCCGAATCGGTCCCACACTCGCCGGCCCTGTCCAGGACGAACCTGCAATTAGGGAACGCTTATGTCAGAGGCAGCATCGGCGACCTGATCAACATGAAGAAGTACGGCGCTTCCACGTGGAGCGTCAGGAGCGAGAGTCTCATCGCCAGAGCTGTGCCTCTCAGCACCGTCACTCCGAGACACAGCCCTCCGCTAGAGAAAAGCGTCGAGGATCTGGAGGACGAGATACAGGACGAGTGGCACTCGCCTGGGAAGCCTCTAACCTGCGCGCAGAGGACCCAGAGGCTCAGCAAGCTGATCAAGAAGCAGAGACGCATGATGGTCTTCAGCCCGAAGGCTTTGCAACGGGATGCAGTAAGTTGGGGAAATGGGATCGTTGATGCCGATAGAAATTTTGTCGCGTGAAAATTTTTAGGATTTCGTGGTGAATTCGATTATTTATGATAGTATCATATCGGTAATATTAATCCGTAACTCTGACAGAAAGCGGACAAAATATGGAAATATTTATTTAACTTGAGACGAAGAAGTCTCTGCATATAAATTATTGAATTAGAAAGATTTAAAGAGAGTGGATTCTCTCTGATGCAGAAAAGCAATGGAACAGAATATCTTTGCAAGAAATTTTTAGACAATATCGCATTAAGGATGTTTATTTATATTGCACTTTTGAAACATTTCAGTTGCCAGAGTAAATGCTCCACTTATTCCGGCTTTCAGAAAATAATCCATGAAAATGAGAGTTTGCATATTAATTATCTGCCGAGATACTGCAGAATTTTAATGGTGGATTTCGATGTGGAACGCGGTGCGAATTTTAGCCGGTAATAACTTAAACACGAATCCGAAATCGACTTTCCTTTAAGTTGGACACCCCGTATGTTTCTTCCGGAAAGAACCGTGCGACCCGTTTTCCACGAACTGCGCAAGGAACGAGTAAAAATGGTTCATTGTGGGAAATAGAGAATATGTGTGTAGGGTGGTGCCCTCAATTAGGTCAAGACGCACTTTTTCCTAGCTGTAATTAGAAAAGAAAGATAGGGGAAATTGTACGGTTTCAAATGGAACTAGAATTCTGGGGTATAACATTGTCCGCGCGTCTGCGATTTTTCATTTCGAATACTGGTTTACTCGGCGGAAAAAGTATTAAGGTCGAGATGTCGAGAAATATTTCTTAAAGTATTTGAAGGTCGACTCTCTTCAAACTCGACAAAATCACCTGAATCTTTTTTCATCTGTATCTGTGATACTAAATATACTGCGACCAAAATGAACACGTTAGAAAAAATTCAGAATATTATTCTAGTATTCCGTTTTTCAAATTAATTCGTTGCTTCCAGCCAAATACTTATTGCGAGGGGTAGTTTTTCTATATTTGTCTTTTTGTTGTTGACTGCAGTAACGCGTATATTATTCACTTGATAATTGCTACTATTTTTTGGTATTGCATTTTTTTTATTGTTTTTTGATACGCGAACCCTTAAATATCTCAATTTTCAGGGACTTAGGACACTTATTTTCCAGAAGATAAACTGAATTTGTGCCTTATTTAGGTTTTTATCAAGTAACAAACGATCATTGGAATTTCCATAGGGATCCAGCTATAAAATTTCTCAAGCATTCTGACAGCGTAGCGGCTCGCATCCCTTGTATTTCCTCCATCGATGGGATATTTGGGAAGCACGTGTTCCCGTGTACGCTAAAAAATAACTGTATCGATCGTCGAGAAAGGGGGGAGTCCTGAGCTAAAACTAGAGCCGGCTCGTTAAACTTGAAACAGCTTCTGCAGTCGTGGCGAGAGACACTTACGGGGGTTGAAATATTCATGGTACACCCTCCTCTTTCCGTCGCTGGGTGCTCCATCGGCTGGTGGCCTGCATTCCCTTGCCCACACCCATCGTCGCGGCTGTTGTCTCGAACAACGTTTCCGAAATCCTAAGAAACTCGAACTCCTTCCGCCCAGACAGCGTCGGTCTATTTTGAATTTCATTCGTCGAGGGAGGACGAGCCCTTAATTATCAGGAATCTGTTTCCTCCTCCGGGAGCTTGATTTAAGTGAATATGGTAAGCAAGATACTTAAAAACTTCCCGAGTTAGGAGGCCGCTTTGCCAACTTCATGAATCCTTTCGGAAAGTTTCACTTTACTGCGAGAGTAGCTGCTGTAATATTATGGGATTAATTAGATGAGCACTTCTCGGTCTCCTATGTTTCTTTTACGCCATTCTTCCTGAACTGTTTTATGGCAGCGTCTAGGCGATACATCTGTTGGAGGGGCTCTCGGATATTAACCACAGTATTTAGATTTTATTAGCTCTTAATGACTTTGGACGACCGGGCTCAGAATTTCACCCGAAGAGATTAAAAAGTCAGTTTGCCATTAAAAACTTACGATTAAAATTAAAGGAATTTGAATATTGCAATTAAAAGAAATTAAAATGTCAGACTATATACATATATTTTATATATCTTAATATCTTTTGAAATGAACAAAAAATATTTAGTTATTCATTGAAAACGATATCAATATTTACAGATTGAGTATGTTTATTTAATCTTAGCTACCTTAATATTTATACATATATGTACATTTTTTAAATGGCAGAATTTTATAAATCTAAATTTTATAAATATTATAGTAACAAAATCTGCAAGCTACTATACTTACAGTGCCATGGAATTATCATCGTTGCTTTATTGATATCTAGTTCCAGAAAATGAATACTTCAAAAAATTCAGTACTATTGAATATATCATCTTTTAATCTCAAGATAATATTACAGATTCTGTTTTGATTGTTCGGTACGTAGAGTTGATGGATCGATTAAATTTCCAGCAACAAATGCGACAATTGTAAACAGATCAGCCCTACGGGTTCGATGAAGCACCTTCGCATAAATCGAGCTACTAGGGTGGCGAGAAAAATATACAGTCAGGAACGCCGGTGTTCTTAGGCAAATAAAAAAAGTAGGAAATCACAGATTTAGCACGGTTCGCGAGCACGTCCTACGTGATTCATAAATAATTCGCCGGTCTTACTTCCAACGTGAAGGATCATACTTTGAAATTTTCTTTTTCCTTCGACTTTGCCTTCCGGCTACGTATCGATACCTTTCAGCGACCTCGCTCTGTTACTTAGAGCTTTCAACCCCTCGACGCAGATTTTAGTATTCCTGGTAAATACTTTCGAATATTCTGTGTATCTGTTCGCTCCGTTTCTTTCCGTTCCGACTTCTCGACCTCGTAAGTTAATTTTTCCGCGACATTATGGAATTCTATGGTGTCGTATAATAAGGAAGAACACATTTCTCTGTAATTTTGCATAACTGTTCCAAATGTATGCTGAAGTAGATTATTCGAGAATAGTTTATCAAATGGAAGTATTCGAATAAAGTATTTTCACCGACGCGGGGAATTGTTTAGTAGCCACTTTTTACCTTAAAATTAGAATAACCGACCAGAGTTCCTGTTTTAAATCAATGTTACCATTTAAATGTGTAATTGTTAAAATTATTTATTCAATTGTTCTCACAGAGATGTATAACTATTGCATATTTCATCTAAACTGTTTGGAAGTTGCTGGTAGTTTGCATATGCTCCGTGCTCTCCGTACTCAAACAATACACTGAGAGGCTTCAAGCTTCGACCCTGTAGCTTACGTCTTTATTACAATTTTGAAATTCGCGATTTGTAAAGCAAAAATGCTTCACGAAGTTCAATTTTCATGTCTTGTTTTGCGCAACATTGTTAATTAAATCTTCTCAGCTTTCACGCAGAGTTATCTTCAGTAGAGAATGATGTCTCTTTCTTGAAACATAACGCAGCAAATTGTCTCTTAGCTTGTAAATAACAATAGACAATTTGGGAAGAGGAGATACAATTTTATAGTCGCTGATTGTCAACAATAATATAAAAACGAGGCGTAATTCGACAGAATTTAATTAATTTCAATTGAATAATACTCTTAAAGCAATGCACACATACGAAAGCGTAGCTTTATCTTCAAGTATGATACATTAACTATTCCATGATATTGTGTACCACGAATTGCCATTTACAAATAGCTCATATTTAAGACAATAACGACTAAATGAAACGTAATCCTTAGCACTAAGAAGATATTTCTGAAATTTTGCAAAAATTCGGTACACAAAGTTAAATTGAGATAAAAATAATTCTACTTCCATGAAATTATATAGAAATGAATAGGTAAAAGATAGCATATGCTTACCTTACAGTATGAAAGAAATAATTAAAAAGAAATGTCACTTTGACATGAATATATATAGCATAGAGAAATTAAAAATTATTAGAAATTTCCAACTTGTGTGTTAGACTCTTTCAACACGATTTCTCGCAATCAATGCAGGAAACCTACGTTGCATAAAGGGGGACGGTCGAGTCATCAGATTTCTTGATCACCGGAGCGAGGTAGCTATAAGAAAATCGATGCTTAGGCGATCGTTGAGGACAAAAATTCGGGTCTGGGTCGCTCGCGGACAGCTCCATTCTTCTTCGTAGTGCAAAAACAAAGAGGCATCGGGAATCGGAATTTATCGTCGCACCGGCAATACGGCAATGCAATCTCTTTCCAGCCGATAAAGCCGAGGAAATATATGCTGCTCGTGCGGTATCGCGGCTCCTGGATACCGTTGTCTCTACCTACAGCTTGACTTTCCCGGGGAAAAGCCGCTACAACGCACGCCGTCACGGAAGTACGTGTGAGAAAGTTGCCAGCCAACGATAAAGTTCGATCCCGCCACCTGTGCACTTCCTGCGGTTCCCTGATGGAAACAAAAAAGGAAAATCTGAGAAGCGTGCACGCCGCCCGCGGTTTTTGACACCTCACTTCCGGCAAAAGCTTTCTCGACTGGCGGTCGATATCGCGGGACCACGCGTCGCGACATCTGACCGACTGAATCGACCCGTAAAGGAACTCCTTTGTCGCTCCAGCACCTGTTTACGCTGATATAAACACTCCTTTAGTGGCTCCACCGAACCATAACGCCGAACACGCGAGACTTTCAACGGTTTATGAAAAATGGACACGTTCCTTCCATAAAACTGTTGTTTTTCGATTTTATCGAGCAATAGGATTTCAATCGGCCAGACGGAGAGATAATCGCAGGCGTTGTTTCCTTGTTTTTGATCATTTTTATGCTAAAATTACACCTTATCGTCGAATGACTCCGCAACCAGTTTATCTATCGCGGTTTGCATATCCTGCAATACAAACTTTATTTTGTTGGTGCGTGCTCCGTCATTGCTAAATCAAGTTGCTTCCCATCTTAAGATAGTTCTTTGTTTCATTCATAAATGATTTGTCAGTCAGCTTATTTTGACTCGTGTTTGAATTATAAAATGAATGCAATGCAACCGAAAGTAATATAATCCGAGTAACGTTCATATAATATGATTATAATACACGGTCGTATAATTCATATAAAAGCAAATATTTCTACTTATTTACTTTAGTCAGTACAGAAAGGTTTAATTATGTAACAAGTTAAAAATTGAATACGGAGAACTGGATAAAAAGCAGAATGATAAAGATTCCATCAAAATGTGCAACACATTCGCTACCACCGTCTCAACTGTCGTCTGCACTGCTGTTTAAGGTCATAACAATCGCTAAGTCCGCACGTTTGCTTTCGCTAAATTGTTGGAATAATTTAGAAAAGAGTACGCCGCGCCGGATGAAATATTTTGACAATGAGCGCAAGTAACGGAATACACGATTATGTTCTAATAGAAAGTAACGGGCGGGCAGAGATAATTTTTTCGCGTCCAATCTCTCAGAAGAATTTGAAATTCCGCGTAATTATACTGTAATCATGAAAAAGCTCTTCAGTGGAGCAATTTATACGACTATTGTTCCAGGAATAATATTACTATAGAGCATGCCGAGTCTGCGAAGAACACGCGACTTCCTTTTTAAAAAATAATTGTTTTGAGGCAGCTGGGGCCGACTTACACGCGTGCTTTGTTATTTTCACAGTTGAGGGAAGGGTTGTCAGTCGCAGGAAGCTGTTAAATGCAAACATTTGTTAATGAAAAAACAATGGCCGGAGCTAAACGTAAATGCGAACTGCCGGCGGTACCTTTTAGGTTGTTCCACGCATAAATTACTCGTTTCCATTGTGGAAGAATTTTCCGAGTGTAATTGTCGCACCCGTCATCTTATCTGGTATTACGTCAGCCAGTAAGCTGGTCCAAGCCTTTTCGAGATTCCGGTTGCAGCAAGGTGATTCGCCTGTTTTCGTTTCATCAGCGACGGATAAGCTTTCGTTAGCTGGAACTTCCGTACTTATTAAAAGAACGGTGATTTTTGCGTAAAATATTCGACGTCTCTCTTGACGCTCGCACGGATTTATGATCCGACTTAGAAGAGAACTATACCACTTGCATCTCATTTTGGATGACAACGAGGTACAAAGAAATTGGAAAAGTTCGTGTCCGAATTACTTCTTCGCGTGTTTACGTAATAATATTTTCCTCGTCACAAGGAGATGCGCTAGTATTCGATAGTACGATGCGTTAATAACGTGCGTAATCGTTTTATAGTAGATTTTTATGAAGCCTTTGGGCGTAGCGCATAAATATGTTTAACGGTGGAAGCTCCTCGAAGCCGCCGCAAACTCTACTAAATGTCGACAAGATCTTCACCATATTTTCCAATTTTTCTAGGAAATATTTTCTTGTTCGTTCCACATTTTTCTAGACATTTTTCCTGAGAAAATTGAAACACGATATCTTGTGTAATATTTTGCACTCATTACCTGAGGCACTTCGCACAATAAAATACGATCTTGCAGTAGCAATGAATCGCGCATCAATTTAATAATTCTTCCTTTGAAACATTGACTGTACAATTATTTTTTATTTGCTCACGGTTCACTTCTTTCGATGGTATTTTTCTCATAAATGCAAAATGCAACTCTCTCTCTCTCTCTCTCTCTCTCTCTCTCTCTCTCTCTCTCTTTCTCTTTCTCTAGTCACTATATCGCGGCAATCCCTTGACCTCCGAAGTTGAACATTTTCATTGAAGTTGCTGCTCTTGGGGTCTAGGTGCTTGTCAAGAAAACTTTCTGAAATATTCATACCTGAACAGGTAAACTGGGAGTTGAGCCGTAGACAATGAAATTTCCGAACATTTACCAGAGACCTAATATTAGCGGTACGGTATCGTATTCGTGAACATGTCAACCTAAATACGCTAGGTAACAATTATTAAAGCTATGACTCTGTCAAGGATTAAAGAGAAGTTGTGTTTAGTTGAAATAATTTCTTGGAATAAAGCGAATATTTTGCGACGTGTCCGGATCCATTTTGACGCAGATTGTTAAAAGCATCGTCTAGTTATTAAGTTCCTATTGACAAATTCAAGCTCGATACGATGAAATGAATTCTGAAATTTGTTTAGTTATACAAGATTGTGGAAAAATCGTTGCAATATTTTCAATTTACTAAAGTGATTAAAGATAGATATAAATGTATATACATCTGTATTCTGCAATTAAAATAGACAATTTTTATTTTACTTGAAATTCACAGTTTTGAGTATAGCTAGTTAGTTATTTTGTAGAAAAACGTAATAATAGTAATTCTCCCCAATTGTCCTTCAGCTTTTAAACAAAAATGGATGAGGCACAAATTGCCCCTTTTGCTAATTCGGAATTTACTCTATTTTATAAGAACCTATATAGCTATTATATCATATTAGTTATTATCATAATAGTTATTATATCATAATAATAACTTATATATTGTGATATAACTTATATATTATGATAAAATAACTATTATGATATAATAAGTTATATCACAATATATATTATTATGCATTATTGCATCATAAAACTGACTCTGAGGACTCGACGATAGCAAACATTTGTAACAAGCTCGCATCTTATTACACCTCAGATCTTGCCTGTTCGAACAACACGGAGCTCGCACAAGTTAAATGTTTACTCAGTACGCTCTCGTTAGCCAAGAAGTTGATCTTGACGCTTCGAACAGCGTGTCCTTGGCCAAAATCAATTGCTCAATGAAGTGTGCTCCAGTCGACCATCGTCGGGCGTGTATCATCATTATGGCGCTTACGCCGGACGCGCACGAAGTACTCTTAAGGAATTTTCACACGTGAAAACGCTCGTAACAATGATCGGCAAGCATCGGTGTGCGAGCGGTTTACTCTTAAGCAGCGAGGGCTTGATCGAACGTAGCGAACACGTTCGCGTTCACGTGAACGGCTCTTCGGAGCGCTGAAGACGATGATAAGGACCGGCGAAACGATCGATCCTGGATTAGGTTGATTCCGTGGTCAACTCGAGTCTCAGTATGCACTCCTCTTCGGAACACGGGTTATGCCAGGGGTCCTTGTTAACGTGGCCGTGATTGACTTATGCAATTACCGCGATACAGTTCTGACGAATCAGCAGATTTTTAGGTAGGAAGCTTTTCGTTTTCAACAAGACTTAGGCATATTAATATTCGGGCACTGTCCAGCGAAATTGTTGCTTTTTAATTTTCTTGCACAAAATTTTATGTAAACTCAAAATGCTATTGCAATATTTAGAATTTATTAAAATGAGTAAGAAACGATATGAGTATTTATGTAGTTTCTATATCTTGCAATTAGTGCATATTATTTTAGTTTTATTTCATACGTTTCTCAAAACTGTTGATCGAATTTTGTTTATTAATGCAATATGCAACAATTATTGATCAATTTTATATTCGTCATTGTCTACGATAATTGTTGCAATTAAAGCGATAAACACATAATAAAATATGTTTCCAGGAGTGAAAAATATTGATGGACTTTGGTAGTAATTGCGCGAAGATCCTTGGCTAATATTTCATTAAATTTTCGAAAATTTGAAATTGTTAAGCGATAGGAAACGGACAATATTTTTGTAAATTTATAGCACGTCTCCAGAGATATTTAGAATTGTTTTAAATTGGGACCATCAATTCACAATTAAAAATGAAACTCAAACCAGATATTATATTTTATCGGAAACAAGCAATGCATTGGATAAATTTAATTCACTATTTACCATTGCTGTTTTGTCTTTTTTTAGCAAAATATAAACTCAAATCCAAAGAAACACAACTGTGAACTTTATCAGATTTTGTATTTTTATCAGACCGTATTTCTGGTACTATTCTATAGAAAAGATTAATTGAGGTAACTATCATTCGCTGTAAGTAGACCTCGTTTTACCTTGTTGATAGTATGTATCATATTATAACAGTGTTAAACTTCATACAAGTTTGTAGAGTACCGTGTTTCGCAGGTTACGAGGTATTATAAATGCACAAACATTTGCAATGTATTCATTAGATCCAGCTCTATGCATATCCACTCACGATTAAATCGTGAATAAATATGAAAATGTTATGTGGAATAATTGACGGGGTATTATCGTTGCATCATTTTATTCGGTATTGGATTTCGTATACAGTAGCCTCGAAAAGCAAGTCGGTAGTAGCTCGTCAATCGAATTACCGTCCATCCTTGTTGATAACGTTCAAATTCGATTAGTTGTCGCCGTACATTCTTGGAATTCTCAATTGCAATTATTTTGTTGCGCTAACTTCTGAAATTCGATTTACGGCCAAATGAAATTACTTTATGAAACGACCGAGCTTTCGTTAAACACGAACATTCTATAAAGTCGGTGTCATATAACCGTGTGACGTTTAGGCGAGCTTTTGTTATTTTAAAGATGCTTTTGAAATTTGATCTATTCTAATAAAACTGATAATCTCACAGGAATTAACAGTAGATTTATGAAACATTAAAAACGACTACTTTGCATTATTAATTGTTATTCAATTTTTATTATTATTATTAAATGACTACGTGTATTATTACTATATTATTACACTGTATTAACATACAGTGACTCCCGCTATACAGTGACTCTTAACGCTTGTAACTCGACTTTGCCTTGACTTTTCGTTACAGTCTCAGATAAAAGAGTTAAAAAGCTAGAGTTTCTTCATTTATTTTGTCATCTCAAGTAATAGTAAAATTGCAACAAATTAGTCTAGTATGCTAGACCCTCTATCATCTAAAGAAATTTAAATTAACAGTTTTAAGAAAGTTATTACGTTTTAAAAAGTGTCCGAATATTAATGAGGGCACTGTGTAAAGTTGAAAACTCGAACGACCATTCTAGACAATCGCGCATCAATGAATTCTTGCCAGCTCGATCAATTTCAGCAAACAGACCATCAAATATCATTCCAGCTCGTACGCGATATTTTTCTTCAGTCCGAATCAATTCGCAGTCAGCCATCTCCAGGATTTTCACAGGGATCGAGCCGCTGCATCGGCGCAATTTTATCTTGCCTTTGAGACTCGCCGAGGAACGAAACGAAATATCAATCGGTCGACGGTGATTTTTTCATCCTACCGAAAAAGCAGAGACCCGCGAGAATCTGGGTTTCCTTTCAATTTGCGAGAGGGTCTCTCCGCGATTTCGTATTTACAGAAGAGATTGCCCTGCGAGAAAGAAATTAAAGAAGGTCCGCCGACCGGGTACCCTTTGAGAATGTTCATATCTGTTGGATCGGCCCGATTGCTTCTGGTCCGGGTCCACGGAGATGTTCTCCTTTATCCGGGGTTCTGTCAGGCAAACGAGACGGCGACTGTCTTTTCCCCGTTCTTTTACTATATTTTCTCCGGTCCCGTTAGCAACCCTTCCACGGGACCCATCCGCGCGCGATCCTATCTGCTGTATCGTTTCAGGCATCTCTGCCTAAAGGATGCGAGCTAAATCCCGGATTAAATTCAACGGGAACGAAATCGTGCCCTGCCGTCGCGTCGTCGCGGATCACTGTTTTACTTTTCTTATATCCGGCTGTTCACCGTCCTCGTAATTCGACTGTGGACTTTTACGTTAAATGAGATCACTCTCCTGTAATCAAAGAGACTGCGGGCAACTAAGTAGATCACTTTCTTACAGCGATTTTGGGTTTCCCAGCAGTGCCTGGCCGTGAAATTCGTTATTTCCGGGCATTTTCTGTTACGTAACTTTTCAGCTTTTTATGTTTCTAAATGCTCAAGGATCTTAAATTTGGCTGTTATTTGTTTATGAAAATTCTTTAGATGGAATAATGTATACATTGAAGTCGACAGTTTCTTCTGTCTTCGAGAATGTCATTCAGCGGTAAATGTCAAGTGAAAATCAAGAGCTGGGTTTTAAAGTTCGCGGATCCTTCGCAAACGCTTTGTGAAGTCACGACATTGTTGTCCGCTTATTAAAATTACCTGTTTAAGATACTTTATCATCCAATGTTTATTATATATATTTTTATACACGCCTACGCCTGTCTAAGTTTTCTCATTTATGAATAGGTATTATAATTTAAATATTACAATACCTTTTCTAATTGTAAGATGTTCTCGAACGATGTAACAACTGAAAAATTGAAGTCACGATTTTTCTTGAATATTGTACAAGCTGTACGTTTCTGAAAATGTGGGAAAATTTCTTTCGCATCTGAATTGCTCGTAAATGTACGAATTCATTCGTGAGCGAATGCATGTTACAAATAGACTGCAGAAGTTAATGCAGGAGCAACATGCAAGATGCATGCAAAACATATGCAACATGTGTGCAGAGCATACGCAACGCGTATGCAGAGCATATGCAACATGTATGCAAATAGTAAAAACAACAAATACAGGAGATGCGAATTTTAACATGGAAAAAGGAGTTCGCACAATTCTGGTTAATTTAGTAAAATTATTTAGACATTGTTGCGTGTAGTCCACGAATGCTTTGCACAGTTCTTGCACATTTGCGAAATATGCAATTATTTTTGCATATTCGTGGCATATTATCACCGTTTTATTGTTTTAGCTAATAAGAAATGAATTTTGAAAGAAATGAATTTTATGGTCACGCTGAAGCTAGTGATAATTTGAATGGAACCATGAAATTGAACGTTTCCACGTTTTCATTCGGATCTTCCATTATTTTGGAACAAAACCTAGTCGCGTCGAAAATTATTTGATTATTCTCAAAACCTAATTCTCGCTAAGTTACGCGCGGATATAATGTAGAATTGTGATAATTTCTCGGACCTGCATTGTGCGCCCCAGCTAACGATTGATAATTTAATGCACATGAATTCATGCATTCATGTTACGAGGTACCTGGTGGCGTGCAGGACGTTTCATTTGAAACTCTGTACAGATTCAATTAGTCAGATGTCAGAGCCGTCTGTAAGGTACCACGATTAGAATTATATTCTGAAGGGAGTTAGACGTACTAATAATAATATTGATAATGACGATATCTTGGCAGTAATATTCGTCACCCGCTAAATATTATTAACAGTTTGAATCCCAAGCAGCGTAATGGCGTTGTTAAGATTTTATGCCGAGAAAACCCAGTACATTTCGAACATTGCGGACAACTGACGGTGCGTTTCCGATTGTTGAAGTCGCGCGCTCAGATTTACTCATGCAAGTACATCACACAGGTCTTTTTAGTAGATTTTCTTTTTCGATCCATTCTACCTTTTTGGAGATACACCAAATTTA
>CM052149.1:6805389-6829611 GCA_028455555.1 Augochlorella aurata
CTTCACTTTATAAAATGGTCACAGCCGTGATTCCTTTACATAACATTATACACATTAAAAGATCAACAATTCTCTGCCATTATTTAATGTTCCCTTAATTTCGTGGTTTACCATATAACATCGTGTGCGCTGAATATCAAAGCGTCGACCCAAAGCCCCGCTCAAACGGTAATATCAACTATCTACTAAAATACATATAATTAACAGTGCAAAGATCTGCGGCAAAATATTAGAAATGGGACAGTTAACGACGGAACGTTAGCGTAAATCGAACGTTACGCAATCCTCGCGCGAACTTACAACGCGGAGACTGGAGCAGCGCCAAACAGCGGGCATTAAGGGATCCCACGCGTTCACACCATAATTGTCCCATAATGAGCCATTCGTTTTCGACTCTCCGGGGTAGAATTACGAGCGCGATCTGCCGCTAATAAAGTGACGTTCGCGCTGCTGCACAGTGATTACTCTGAATTAGTGATCTTCATTGTTCGGAAGCGAACGGAGATCGCGGTCCTGTTCTTTCATGGGGATTCTGTGGGCTGGCCGGTCGTTCACGCGCGGCCGCGAAACCGCAGCCCGTTGTCCGGGAATATTTACACTTTCTCGTGCATATAATTGGAGACCGACGCGCCGCGCCAACCAGCCTGAAATCTATCAATTAATGTAGTGAATAACGATCAATCGGCCGACCGTGTGCTCGGCGGTCCTCGACACCGGCGTCATTCGATGCTCCCGTGATTAGATCGCGGCGCGTCGTCTGTCAGCACCGATGAATTCCGATCATTACACCGCGGTTATTTATGCAGCGACACTCTGCAAATAAGATGCAGTCGAATTCGCGCAATTGTACGAAATAATTATAAGGCAGGTAAATGGGCCGTTTATTTTGAAAGCGGTGTAAGTCCATATTTTCTAAAAAATAAGACATCGCATAATTTGTGATTAATTTAGTGTGAATATTTTATTTATGACTATTTAATATTTTAAAAAATGTGAAAGCTTTGTTCTATTTAAAATTGACTAATAATAGAATCTGCGTGGCGATTGATTATGAAAATGGTGGAATACATTTATTTTACGCGAGAATTTTGTTTCGACGAAAGATCTACAAAACATAATTCCAAAACGGATAAGGAAAAATACTAACGGGTGAACTGGCTGAAAATATATTGGATGAGGTTTTGCAAAAGTGTACCATATACTATTTTATATAAAACATCGATGCAGGATACAGAATTTAAGGCAGCGCCCTGGCGCCTTTGCATAACGATTATTACAGACCTATTACGTACGAAAAATTTAAGGATATGGAGCAGTTGTTACCTTATATACCTCCTGTGGGAGGAATTTCAAGATCGATTTTAAACGGATCCGCTCCGGTACCCTCGAGTGCAAAGGGTTAAAACGATTTAGAGAACATAGTACTTGTGGGTTACGCAACATTTGGTACGCGAAATATAGTCAGAATGCAGAAGCGAAAAAATGACGCCGCCGATAATAATTGACACGAATAACTGTAAATCAAAGTAATTTCGATTTTCTCGAGCTGCGTACGAGGCTCGCGTGCCGAATTCGCACGAACGGAGGAGACTAAACGAGGGAGGTGTTGTGCGCGACCGTAATTAAGCCTCGATCAAATTGAACAGGACAAATCGGCGGAACGGCGTGATTCGCGTGCCAGCAAACGCAATTCACCGATTCTCGAAACGAGTCGCTGATTTCCGACCGGCACGGAAGGCGTTAACGAAATATATTAGATTTCCGAGGCAGTTACAACCTTTTGCTCTGAACACGTGGTGTTATCTTCATCTGTGATAAAGAAATAAAAAGAAATTTACCTGTCATAAGGGTAATATTTTAGAGACTTCTGAAAGAAATTGAACACATCCAGCAATTTTTATTTCTACATATATTCTGCAATATTCCTAATACTTCGAATATTCTTCGCGATTTTTGTAGTGTAAATTACCTTTCTTGTTTTTCGAACATTCAGAAATTGATTAATTAATAGAACGAATCGCTTCTTTGAGGTTTTTTCTTAATTGTGTAATTAATTCAAAACGATTGTTCCATATCAAACTTCCGCGAACGATGTAAATTACGAGTGATTGTTTAATTAAAACTCGCGTCGATGTTTTAACGATAAATAATTTATTATTAAGACATTACAACTGAAACAACGTTCACATTTACACAAATCTATTAAATAAAAATAGAAATATTTCAGCTTTATTTTGTAATAACGCCTCGCAGACAGTTGCGCCAAATTAAATTGACCGCGGACGCGCATTTCCCTGGAAATAAATCGCGAGGCAAGAGATCAATAAATCGAATCTCTAAAAATCGCGCAGAACGTTTATATTAATATACAGCATGTAACGCTTTGAAGTGCCGCGAAAACCGTTAAAGGAATCCGCCATCGTCCTCGAGGCTAACGATCGTTAGGAAGAAACCACGAATGGACTTGTCATGTCTGCGTTCGACTTCCGTGCGTCGTCCATTCGTGGAAATCAGCGGGGGTGACAGAATCCGGTTCTCTGATTGCCACCGGCGACCCATGCAGAACATTCCGCGCGTTTCACGAGCTGCAAAAGCAGCGGGGACCGGATCGAATCCCGAAAAAAGGGGGATAGAACGCGGCTCTGTGTATCGTCGAAGCTCGACGCACAAAAAAAAAAGGAACATCTGCGCCGCCAGTGACTCGTCGACTGAGCTTTTCCGAGGGAAAATCGGGGAGAAACGCGGCATCGGGTGGATGGCCGTGTAGCCTCTCTAAATACGACCGGGAAAACCGGGACGCCAGTAATAAAACATTTCTGATACTGGCGCTGGCAGTAGCGGTCGGATGACAAAGAGACACTTGTCGGAATTTAGCACACCGATAATGCACATTTCGAGAGCATCGAGTGCGTTTCATCTTCCGGCTAGATGTGTCCCCGGTAAAAGACACTTGTAACGACAATAATGGTTCGGCAAAGAGTGGAGGATCTTATGAAATGCTCGCTGAAATAACCGGCACCGGTCGCGCGAATCGCCTACAATTACTCTCACGTTTTCCGCACGGATGATACGAATACACCAGATCGGGTAGAAATATGAGACACCAATTTCGGGAACGGCTTCGTATGAATGCATAGTAATCGTTCTTGGCCGGTATCGTTCTCTTCGATATTCGAATGTTTCGAATTTCTTGGAACATGGAAGTCTGAAGAGTTTTATCGCGTTATCAATGGCCTGCGGATTTTATGCATCGGCGGAAATGAGTGGGTGACGCATAGCAATATTTTTATCAGAACATAATGAGAACGACAAATATCGCAAACGTGGTAGATATTATCGTACGTGCAACAATTAACAAACGGCGATACGGTACATCGATTATTATGTAAGAGTGTACATCGGTCATGCATTCACGTCATGCTAACACAATAAAAGTACTAGAAGTATATACGAACATAGTTTAAAAAATTATTACGAAAAAAAATCAATGCTTATTCCCTTTCAGTATATTAACTTTGCAAAGGGTTGTTTTACCATATCTCTTTTAATTTAAAAAACGACTGAGAGTATCGGCCGCGTTTATCAAATTTCGCCGGCATAAATCAGTCGCGTAGGGAAACGTGTCTTACAACTTCCTTCTGGATCCATGTCTTTGAAGATACGCCGGCATCGAGATCTCCAGATCTGCATCGCGCGATACCAGTCGAAATCTTGACTATTCTTCGGCGTTGCTCGGATTCCACGTTTGCAGCCAGCCGGTACAATCCGAGAACTCTAAAACGTCTCAAGGCTGCAACGATTCTTCGAGTTCTCGGGATATTGGCAAGCTCCTCTCTTTGTACGGGTCCCGGTAGTATCCTAGAACTTGCTGTTTGCAGACTGATATTAATCTAACACTACTGGGAGCGGATATCGTTGAAAACGCGACGCACCGACGCGGAACAGCCGGCGCAAGTGCGATATGAATTCCAGGAACGAGTTTTCCCGTGAACCGTATCACGAAGAAAGAAAAACGCGCGGTCCCGCCGGGACAGGTTCGAAAGTCACGTGCTATCGCGAGAGATACGCGCGCGCGTCCCACGCCGAATATAAAGTCCGCTCGGCGACGATCGCAGTAACGCGCGATCCGAACCGAGCCGGAACTCCGTCGAAGTTTTCGTCGTTTTTCAATAAACTTCCGCGACGGCGCATCGGGAAAGAGTGCTCGCTGAACCGGACCGCTCCTCTAACTGTTCCGTTAACTAACAAACTTACGCGAGCAAGGCTGTTGCGTTCGGTGCGCTTTACGGCGCAGCGCACAGGATCCGAACTTTCGTAATTCCGAGCATCGCGGAACGGCGCAAACGCGAGAAACAAAAGCAGCGACGATTGTTCTTCGCCTGTGCTGCTCCCGAAGACATTATTCGAGTTCGAATACTCCGTATTGGAGTGCCTCCGGCGAAGCACGGAACTTCGGGCTTCCATTTCAGAGGGAGACTCGGGATTTCGACGGAACTATGACGAGGTCCGAGAATGTCGATAGTGAATCGCAGCCGAATTCGTATACAATATACGGGGGCGCATTTCACGCGCCCGAAACGGTTTCATGATTTTATGAGAATTTATGGATATAGTTATAATATAGCTGTATTTATTTTCTAACGCCGGGAATGGAAAAATGGTTTCGGTAGAATGAATGTGACGAATATGGCAGTATATAATTATAGTAAATAGATACTGTATAGTAAACTATAATAGTATATATAAAAGTAAATATATAATAAAGTAAATTCAATCCATTTTGGATTGAATTTAATTGACAAAAAATTTGAATTTAAATTTGACAAAAATGGATTGAATATTTTACGAGAAAAAGAACGTGACAAACATGTTTAGAATACGGTATATATAATAATTATATTTGTTGTGTAAGTGTTCCTTCAAATATCTCTTTATACATTGCATCCATAGTGAACATTTCGAGACGGACTTTCATAATTATCTTGCAACCCTTTTCCGAATAAAATTTCTAAATGTCAGGTATTTTGAGAGCGTCTTGACCGAAGGGTCCTGTTATTTGTGAACGGTGATTGAATTGTAATCGGGGGTAGCGGAAATAATTTTCGCCAATATTTGATCGATGACGAGGCGCAGACTCGATCGAGACGTAAGATTGAAGACATGTAAAGAGAACGGGGCGACGGGAGAACAATTTTCTGCACGATTTATTACCGCATATTTCCGTAACTGCGGTTACAAGTCTGAAAAATTGACTTCGGAATCGATAGTCGACTCGATCTTAATTCAGGAGAATCTGAAAAAGTAAAGAAACGAGTGAGTTAATAAAATACGCAGCGTATCTTCGGAGCATTTATTTATTTATTATTATCGCCTTAAACCATGCGAGGCTTGTACAGCTTCATCACAGGCTTATCAGGAATTAATAACAGCGTTTCTTCTTTATCGTTGTAATAAATCTTGCAAATATTTCTCTAAACTGTAAATTATTGGAAAAATAGGAAACTAGCAATAATACGGTATTATGTAAATTTTATTTAATTTTATCGTGCACGAGAATCGCTGTATTATGCGAACGAGTGGTAGCGAAGCTGGAATTAATAGAAGAAACGGGATTAAAATCTGAAAAGTAACAGAACGACTTCCCTTCAGAAGCATCGCAGAGGGTGTATAGTATACTTATAATTTATTTAATTAGTAATTTCGATCGTCGCTTAATGGTATTTTATATTAATGTTGAGTAAAGCGCCGACTTTCTAGCTTTATCGCCGACAAGCATCATTAGAGGACACTGTTCCCTTTGTTCGAGATATCTTCATATTCCAAGTTTCCTCCGACAGCATTAGTACTCGGCTAGCTTTCCTCAAGAAATCCGTTATTCCTGTTTGTTTAGTTTCTCTCGAAAGATCCTATGAAATTCGCAATAAGGATATTTACGAAGTTTCTCCGGGATTGATCATTTTCCAATGCTTCTCTCGTGTTACACGAAAGTTACCTGCTTTGTTATCAGAGAATTTGTTTCATCGAGCACTGAAGATCCTAAGGATAAGAACTTCTCGAATTACTTATCGTTAGCTATTCAAATTTCAGCTGGTTCAAGACAGTGCAGCCGCTATCTCGTAATTGTTTGCAACTTTCATTCCAAGGCGTCTGTCCGCTTTGATTCTGTAAAGCGTCCAACATACCTTTTACTTTTCATTGCAAATACAATAATTACAAATACAAATTACAATACAGTTTGTTTTCATTACAAAGTATGTGTCGCACGAAAAAATGTTGTATACGAAAATTGCATGGCTTAAACGAGTACATTACGTAGTGCATTTATTTTGCTTATAGGTGCAGGCATTTCGGAGACTCGAAGGTCGATTTTGTTTATTCAAATAGAATACTATATTGTTTGTATCGAAACATGGAGAAATTCTGAGTAAAAAAGTATTGACCTTTATACATTTATTATATAAAAAATATAGTATTCTATTTGAAAAAACAAAATCGACCTTCATATCTTCGAAACTCCTCGAGTCAATTATTGAAGTCTCGAAATCTCTTTCATAGAAAATTATTGAATAAATATCTGAACTCAGGCATTACGTTCGTAACAAAATAATTGTTGCCTGAAGGCAAAGAGGATTTTCGTTTCGAAGTTCTGACAAAAAATAATCTCTGCAAATATTCTTGCCTACAGAAATATTATCTCTGATAAAAAGATTATTAAACGAATTTTTACAAAAATAATATAAATAATCGTTTTCAAAAACCTAGGTTATCAATCTTGATGTACAAAATTTGCTTTCTTGTCCAGATACAAATTCTGATTCGCTTTACGAACTGTTCACTGTTCAAAATCTCGTTGCACCGTCGTACTGCACGTGCAACAAGCTCCCCGCAGATATATGCAGATCCGCGTTCGCGTAAAGATTGATCGCTAAGTTGGGAAGGAGATAAAAGTGCTCCAAACATTTGTTATCGGATGTCAGATACGTCATGAACGCACACGGATCCGTGGATTAGCCACGATTGCTCGAAGTTCGGAGCGCCCTGATCAGTGTTCACTGTTGACCATTTAACGATCGCAACGATCGCGTTTACGATCGCGGAGCGCTTTGCTCGGTTTGTTAGCATTCAGAACGGCGAGCCACGGCTCGGTATGGCAAATGTATTCCGATCTGGGAGCAGACTAACTCCCACTTTATGGAAATGATCTGCATCACCGGGGAATCGGCAAGTTATCGAGATACCGAATCAAGGAAATGCCGTTCCCCGTCCTGGCGCGATCCGTTCTATCAGAACCGGAAACCATCCTCCGCGAATCGTTCATTCTGTTCTCGTTTAAACGGTACGCACTCGTAAATTGAAATGACGTTTTCGACTTTATTGGCCGCGGCTGTGCGATCGTACCCGCGAATCACGATTCGCAGCCAGTTTCAATCGAGAATTATCCCGAACAAAGTCGATCTATTGAAACACGGTCCAGATTATTTTCCATCCCCCGGAAATAAAATTATTGCCAAGATCGCAACTAACCATTTCCGGGTTATCGATCCCGATAAGAATGAATAGTAAAGCTCGAGTTCCGTCGGTAAAATTATACTTCTGTTTCCCGATATTGGTGCGGTGATTCAAGAAGGATATCTTCATCCAACGTCGTGCTCTGTCATATGCTCGTATTTCCTGTAATGGCTGACTATGGATGACATAAGAATAGAGTACTGAATTGTGAAATTAAGATAGAGTTGCTTATATTTCTTAGTCAGTTTGATTGTGATTCCTGAATAATTTTATCTTGTTTTTATCTTATTGCAATTTCTCGTGCAAGCAGTTCCTTAATAATTGATTACCCGAGTGTCTCCTAATTTCTGCAGTTGCGACAGAAGCGTTTCAAACCGTACACGCTATACATCGATGGAGTTACCTTGAATCGGACAATTTAATCGAACAAACAATTTCAGCAATCATAAATAACCTGGTCAAATCAATATCGCAAGAATTCCGAAACCCGTGCGCCTGTCAAAATGACTATAATTCGAACTTCCTTACTGTTAATTTCCTAGAAGAAGAATGTACACCGTATGCCTATATTTAGCACATCAGCTAAATATTGTTAACAAAATCGTAGAATTTGATTTCCATTTAACTAGCACACACATTCGGTAGATCGTGTTTGAAATCTACATCGCAAGTCCGACTGATTGTAGGGCAGCGGGTGAAGGAGAACTATAGTCATCGATCGGAGTCCCCGAAGACCCCCAATGATTAAACTTTGGATTGCGCCTTGAGAAATGATTATTTTGAATTTAATAAGCCCTGGCGGATGAAGAGGCAGATTCAGTGGTGGTAACAGGTGTGCGAAAGCGTAGAACTGACTTTGAAACTGATATTTCAATGCGCCGACCAGACCGAGGTTAAAATTTCCAGCAGCGAATTACTACGCATGTTCGTCCGGCATAAATCGTTCCTCGTATCTCTGCTGGCGTGAAGTTTAAAACGGGATCCGGCCGGGTTCACCGTAAATCATAAATATACGATTAATCACGATTACCCCGCGAATCTATCCTCGGCGCTGAATATGCATGAAACGCATCAGCCGCAAATCGATGAACCTGTTAATCTCTACGATTTTTAAAACTCATCCCGTTGCAGCGGACTTCGTACCAATAACGACATTAACGCCTTTCGCGTTCACTTTTCATCCTTTTTAATCATTTCGAAGCTTACACGAACGTCGCAAGAAAATTCTTAAACGAAATCCTGAACACGATTTTTGAAAGAATTATTTCGGCCTTCGTACTTGTCAGAAATACTACTAAACATATATCGGATGAACGTAAAATGGTAAAATATAAAATTGGGCAAAATAAAATGTAGCATTAAACAATCGCGTAAAAAATATTAAGTAGTATTTCGAAATATGTATATGACAGAAATGAATAAATTTGTTGTATAAATTATATAATTAATAATTACAATGATAGATGATCGATCTGTTCTAGGTTTCATTAAAAAGCAATTAAGTCATATTTGTCTTAATCGACCGAGTTCATTCAGCGCATTCGTTCTCGAACTAATTTCCATATGACTCGCCACATGCGCATTGCAGACGTCTATACATATATTAAACTGCATTAGCAAATTCGTTAATTATATGCCATATCAAACAATGAATGGCATCAAAACTGCATCGGACACCGTTAAAATTGTGATTACTTGGAATTACTCTGAATACGTGTGCGAACGTATGCGCAAAATCCGCAGCTGAATTATTAATACGGGCGATTAGATTGCAGATCGCGTATAAATTCCGGCTTTAATAAATTATTTCCTAGGAGCCATAAGTCGGTAAAATTTACTTCGCTAAAGGCTCTCTACTAATTCGAACGGCGTTAGTCCCCGTTAATTTGCACAATTGCAGTTCCCCGTATTAATTTGTACGCGTCACGAATGCGTTCCGTAAACCGGTAGTCAGTTAGCGTAGAAATTCTATCGAGTTCCCAAGTAACAGGGTGAACGCATTAATTTCGTGGTCTAGTAACGACGAAGCAAGTGATCGCGAACGTTGCAACGAAAAATCTGGTTCACAGCGAAACTTCGCGCTTCTCTTGTTATTTTTAACCGTGGATTCTGCTCCCCGGGTTCGCCGGAGTAACATTGTAGCTCATGCATGGCAAGATGTACTACACTGCGTGCAATTCCCTTCGAAGAAAGCTGCGAAACGATCGTTATGATGTAAAGAGGTCGCGCGGAATTTATAGGCAAGACCGTGCTTGTTCGTTTCGCGTGCATTTAGGCCCCACTTAATTAATGACAACGAGCACCCGAAAGTTCAAGTTCCTCGGCCACTGATTTATTCATCGAACGATAAAGCTGTTTTCTTGTCCTGTAAACTGCATTAGCCGGCCGCCCGTCTGATTTATCATCCGTTCGCCGGCCTGCCGCGAGATTTATTATTCGCAGCGTTTTTTCCAGGTGTTTGCCCATTAACCGGTTTTCACCTCTGTTTTAGCCGCTTGTTAATTTATTTATCGCGCGGGTCGCCCACGTCCGTACGCTGTCCGTCGATTTGTTTATCCGTACGTTCTGGTTCCCGATAGTTAAAGCGATCGTACGCTTGTTCCGCTTTTGACTTCGTTTTATTCTCCCGCCGCGAAAAAATTGCTGCGTTTTTTTTCCACTTTTCACTGCTAACGAGAGTTTCTATCGTTGTTATGCAAGATGAAATAGAAAATGCGACTGCGTGCCCGAAACGTTTTTACGTTCCGTTATCGCTCTTGGTAATAGAAAAGAGAAAGATAAAAATACCAGCGGAATATGTAAATTTTTTGTTCGCATGTGTCGCGTAAAATTTCTACAATACCATTTCCTACTTGAATTCCCAGCGCTCTGCAGACTGTTCCATTAAACCCAGATATTTTTACACGGTACGGTTACACGCGGCGCAAATTGAAATTTCATTGTACAGCCGCTTGATAAGACCAACGATCCTGTAAAACCCTCGAAAAATTAATACGTAGATTGTCGAACGTGAAAGCAACTTTTCGCGTTATTATTTGCACGATGCAAATTTCGTTGCTGCAATTCGTGGATCGGTTATCGATGAAATACAACACCTCATTGAACGGCTTCGTTGAACGACACACCACTTCGTGTATCGCAATCGAGAGTTTCATAAAAGCAACGCGTAAATGATGACGAATTGAAATAACTTACTCTCTTCCGTATTATTTTACGTACTTACGCCGCTGCAGTTTGCATTTCACACGAGTACGAACAATTCTACTTTATTATACCCAGTGTTACGTTTTTCGAAAACCAGTTAAATAAATTCTGTGCGTTTCGTTTTTCTTGAAAATAACGAGTGAGGTGTGTTGCTTTACGAGAAAGACAAGCCTGAATTTATATTTCAGGCTTTTCATCGTTTTTATCACAATGTATGCACGAATTAAGTAGATATTTATTCAATTATTTCCTGTGAAAGTGTCTCTATAATTGCAACAATATCACGAGACAAATGTATTTGTTTTATAAAAATTTTCAACAATTGCAGTCCTTTGCACTCGTATGGCAAAAGAAATTTTATGCTACCAAATTCTGTTACATTTCATGTATATGAAATAATGTTATGATCATGTAACATCGAAACACTGTAGTTCGAAAGAAATGTCTCGGTTCTCGAGTTAAAATAGCTTCGAGTGTAAAGGGTTAAGAGTCCAGTAGCTAAGAAAATAAAATTCCAGTTAAGAGTTCTGTTTCTCTAACATAGTAGAATCGCAGTGAGTTCTACGATTCACACCAGACCAGGTGATATCGACCGGGTTCCAGATTAAAGTCCAAGTAGCCGAAGCGAACGAAACGTGTTTTCTTATCAATCTTTCTCGTTTGTTCATATTCAAAAGCTCGCTGCGCATCCGCTCCCGTGCCAAATCTTCAAGGGATATACTGCAACCAGACAGCACCGGTTTCTGGAAAGGATTATCTCTGTCTCGGAAGGCAACGTTCGCGATCACGTACTGCTTTTTTGCCAAGGAGCTTTTGCCTCTTTGAGGTACGTGCTCGCCCGAGGAGCTCGCTTGATTAATTGAGTCATCAAAAATCCATGCATCGCGCAAGCCAAGCCGGAATCAGACTCTTCGCGACTCGCGGTATAAAATCGAACAACGGCTAGTAACTCGATAAAGCGTAGTTCGTCCGCGAAGGGATAGATGGAACGAGCGAAACTACTCGCCGATACGACGAAGTTGGCCGGGCTTAAAACTTTGTCTCCACTCGATTTTTTCCCCGTTTCCTATCCGATTCCACTTTAATCCACTTTTTTAATCCTCCGTAAAGCAACGCGGCGGCGAAGTTTCTGCTCAGGCGTGACATTTTCGGAAAATTGCTTGCCGGATGTTGCGCAACCATTGAACAGCGGGTAGCGATTTTTTTGCATCGATTATGTTAAATAATGTAAATGAGATCATTATACTACAGCGCATCTTCGAATGTTGCTCGAATAATACTTTGTTCAAGGACGTAGGAAGCGGGTACGTTTCTCGGAGCGTTGCTTGCGAACAGATCTGGATAGAAATATTTGAAAAAGTATTGGAAATTGTTACTGACATAATATTGTTTTTACGAAATAATATTACAAGATTTATTTAACGTCCTGAAGATTAATACATACATTGGAAATAATTATTTATGTTGCGGCGAAGGAAATTATTAATTAAAATAGTATTTCATGTTTCTAAATTTCTATTAAATAATTGAAATTTATTTCTTACGATTAATATTTGTTAGAAAAAATAAACCTAAGCTTTTCTTTATGTTTCTTTTAATTAATGAGCGTTATTGAAGCAGTGCTTTTAACAACGTACATATCTCAAATGTAAGTACGAGTGTCAAGACGTAGGTATAGCCCTCGCGCGACGAGAAGACAGTTTTGTGTTTACGTTCCCCCTCCTACTAGCTGCCCCACTACCGCAGCTATCGGTCGCTATTGGCCGAAGATGGCGACGAAGTACGACGGCGGTCGATAGCGACCGACAGCTGCGGCAGCGAGTCAGCTAATAGAAGGGGGAATGTAAACAGAAAGGGGCCTTCTTCTCGCACGAGGACTATATTCGCAGTTGTTTATGGAAGTAATATGCAAGTGTGTTTCATTGCACTCGCAACAAAGGAAATATTTATTTCCATTAAGTATAATACTTCAGCTTCATATTGTAAAATATATATTTTAAACACTTATTATGTATTTGTAACTTCAATTAATTATTTCAGCTAGCATTTCATTAAGTACAGAAACAAATTGCTATTTCAAATGAAGCGTATGTAATATAATTAAGAGAAATAATATCTGCAAATTTTCGTAGTTCTTGGTTGAAATATTTTCACCCAGGTCTGGTTGCGAAATATGTTTGTTGAATTGATTCGGCGCAACTAATTGTGCACGTGCTATTCAACGTGCTGAACCAGCATCGTATGTTCTATTAGGCTCGTTAAAAACAGACGCGAGCTTGGTGTTGTGCCAGGACGTTTCTGCTGCTGGCTCGAACGAAACTTATTACACGAGGAAACGCGATTATCGCGTTGCATACGTTTGAATAGCCATTATGTGATTTGTGGGGTAAATGTCTCAATTATCGTGCCCCCGGATTAAAAGCGTATAGAAAAAGGAAAGTGTCATATATAAATTGATGATCTAACTGTTAATAGGTAACAATAGTTAAAAAAATAGATCATCAGTTTACGTATAAAACTTTCCTTTCTCTATACGTTTCCTATATTATCTTTTTTCATTGCAATCGCCTCGGGCGAAAATATTTCGCCGAAAAGGCTCGCCGTCAGCGATCGCGCGTACAATTAATTATTTTTCAGTTACGCATAATTAGATATACTGGCACGGCGTCAAAGATGCCGCTTAACGCCGCGCTGTTGATCTATTAGACAGCGTTCCATTGACTCCGGGTGACGCGACGCGAGGAATCAATCCAGCCGAGTGCATTCTCGCCGGTCGAATCTCGAGGCGGCAGATTGTCCCGTCAGTTCGCAGCGCGCAAACTTCCCGGAAGTCAATTCTGCAGAGCCGATGAATGGGGGCTGACATATTGCCGAACACAGCCGGCCGACGCCGTGTACAAGGAAGTTATGAAATCGTGAACGGGCCTACGGTCATCCGATTTTCCGCTCGACGACGGACCCACGATTCCCGCACAACGAAAACGCGAACCTGCCCGCCCCTCCCTGCCCAGAAAATCCTAAAATCTTGGAATGCTGCCATTCGGCGCCACTTACGACGGAGACCGATGATTTGGACATTGTTCTTCAAACGGCTGCAATCCGTTGCACCTGATTGCACGTTTCAATCTTATGCTCGCCAACCCACGAGGTCGTCGCCGAACATCAAAGCGACTGTGAAGATGCTAATCGGTGCGGGACGACGTCCGACGTTGGCTGTTGCACGCGACGTTTAGCGAAACGATCTTCGAGCTAATGGTTGGTCCACTGAAATTTGGGTCAGATTATATTTCGGTATTGTGAAATGCTAAAGAAAATTAACGAGAGATCTTCTTTGAAATATGTGGTCCTGTTTATTTAATTTACTAGTTCGCTTAAATGCGTATAATTTACATTGCAAGAGTGAGATTTGTTTTAAATTATACCATGGATTTCATTTTTGATTAGCATGTTATTTATTCGAAGTTTGAGTAATGATTTTCATATATTACTTATCTAAACAGATGACGTCTATTCTTCTTGTCTAGCCAATGGTCGACTTCTACTACTTGTTTAGCCAGTTGTCGACTTTTACTATTTGTCTAGTCAATGGTCGGCTTCTATTATTTGTCTAGCCAATGGTCGATTTCTACTACTTGTCTAGCTAATAGTCGGCTTCTACCACTTGTCTAGCCATTGATCGACTTCTACTACTTGTCAAACTAATGATCGACTTCTGCTACTTGCCAATATCTGCACTGCGCTGAGTGGCATACAAACGACTCTGTTCTACTGTTTGTCTGACCAATGTCTCTCTGATACTAATTGTCTAGCCAATGGCTAACATGTTCCACTCGGACGAACAGTGGGTGCCTTCTGCTACTTGTTTGACTAATGGCTCTGCGATACTGGTTGCCTAACGACTATTTCACGTGTGCTTCTTATTTGACGTTTGATATATATTTCTCGTCTGATTGTTATTTGGTCTACAGTGCTATCTTTAGTGTGACGTGGTTCAACCTCATATCTGATCAGTGTCACGCGCGTAGCTCCTGGAATTAATATGTTTGCAATATCAAGTATTCGTACAACACGTTATGGTTCTACTGGAGAGACTTTTTATAGTTTGTTTTATAAAAACTTATGCGAGCATTATATGCCTATTTATGCAGATAATTCACAGTGTAAAAATAAAATTCGTTTTAAACTCGCGCAACTTTTTCTGTGACATATTGCACACGAAGGATTTCACACTTTTTCGACAAGTTAAATAAATAATCAGCCCGATAAGAGAAGCCATTTTTTGTTTGACTAACGAGTATGTTATCTCTCTTCTCTTATCAGATCCGGTTTTATGTTTGCTTGTTACACTTACACAATACACAACGTATCGATTGTATGTGTACGTGTATGTACTACTTATTTATTTACTTGTTACTACCTTTCAAGTAATTCACGGACGTAAATGCTGTTTCGATAGCAACTACGTGATCAACCAACTCTGAAACATCACTTCTTAGTTTCGATAATTTGTTTACCATAACTACCCTACTTATGAAATTAGTTCGTACTACTTAAAAAGTTAATACTGCGAAGAATGAATTCAAGCGTCAACAATTTTTGTTGAAATAAAGATAGAAACGTGTTTCGCTACTTTTTCTGTCTACAATGACTGCCATTAATATTCGGACACTTTCTTAAAATGCACTAACTTTCTTAAAACTGGATTAAATGATTTATCGAGAATCATTATCGAGATCTACAAAACGCATTTTTTAAATTTCCGTTACAGGCTCAGATAAAAAAGTTAAAAAATGAGAGTTGTTTCGTTTCTTTTGTCATTTTAAGCAATAGCAACAGTTTAGAAATGCATTCCAGTTATGGTCTAGTAGACTGGTCTTTTAATCATTTAAAAAAATTCAAGTCGTTTAGTCCAATTCTAAAATAGTT
The DNA here is from genome assembly GCA_028455555.1 of Augochlorella aurata. NCBI lineage: Eukaryota > Metazoa > Arthropoda > Insecta > Hymenoptera > Halictidae > Augochlorella > Augochlorella aurata. The sequence goes on from CM052149.1 coordinate 6,821,029, forward strand.
ATTATGTTTTAAAAGTCGTTTGAATATTAAGAGGAGTCGGTGTAGATCATTAACCGATGTATCTTTTACTCAACTGTCTAAACAGTCATATCGTTGCTTCTGCCCAGACGTTGTAATAACGAGAATACAAACACGCCGAGGCTCCCAGCAAAGAAGAATTCTCAGACGGTGAACCCCTCAGAGGTTCCTTGGCACAGTCTTCGTGCCAGGATCCTTTGATTCCGGGGTTCCTCCGTGTGCACCAGACCGTGCGCTAAATGAAAACCGTGACCGACAAGGACATTCGTTCCTGCGTGCACCCTGTTAGTTTTCCCTAGCAGTCTAACAAAATTTCTTTATAGAGAGCCTTGCCTTCTTTAATAATTAACGAAGGGTTCCAACGACGGCGAAAAACTGTCGAGGACATTTTCGCTTCTTAAATTCTACGTAAACTGACGCGAGAGAGATCCTGCCCAACAAGCGACTGGACCCGATTTTTGTATTTAATTTTTGTATTTCGTAGGAACAAAAATAAATACAAAAAATATCTTTAAATTAAAAATTTCGCACCGATATTAAACAGTATTTTGTGTCTGCATATTTTTTGTAATGTCTCATTGTCTGGCAATGAATTATTGTTTCTTATCCGAAATAGCAACTGCAGCGATTATCGTAGACTTGACAGATCATTATAGATCATACGAATATAGATCATGGGAATAGATCATACACACAATTTTTTACATATTCGATTTTAAATAAAAAATAATCAATATTTTTATCTGAAACTTTCATAGAAAATAGTTGAAGCAGCGTTTACGTTCAATTTCATAGTTACGATTACAACGAAAAGACACGCGTCGATTGTTTTCCACTGCAACAGCTAAGAAAGCACCGTCGAACGATCCGCGTCTCAAACGAAGGTCATCGACGATCCCTTCTTTATAGCGTATTCCGGAGTTCGAGTCAGCAGGATGGCATCCTGTTTGCGTCCGGAAGCGGTAGCCAGGCGCCCCGAAGAGCATTTACGAGTTTATCGCGAGCGTGTGATCCTGCTTGTCAAGAAATTCCGGCGCACCGTTTCGGAGGCAAGGGATTGGATGCAGGCTCGGCCAGATTTTTCGGTATCTCCGGAGCAACAGCGGAAAGCACTTAAAAGCGTTTGAAATCGGAGTATCTGTCGTCGAGAGCGAAGGGAGCGAGACGGTCCGCCGGCTGGGGCAGAGGAGGGTTACTGGCAACTTATTCCTCGCAAGATTTATGGGAGTGTTGCCCAGGGTAGGGTTAAAGAAAACGAGAACATCCACTTGATGCGACGTGGCGCGGAGATACGTGTAACTGTTCTCACGGCGTTGTCTTCGTAAAAGCTACCATTGTCGCTTTTATTACTGTCGCCGTGTCGGTTCGAGAATCCGCCACTTTTGTCTTTCTAGGTCGAGCCGCTTCGACTGGTGTCGTGCTCCTCTCGCTTGATACACTTGGTTGCGTTTCCTTTTGCGTCCACTTCGGCGTTCCGCCCCGTGTTTACATCTTACAGCCTCGGAATATACGCGGACGATCCAGGAGCTCGACGCTGCGCCAGCCTCGAGACGCTGCGTTGCTCCGTGTCAGCCTTGACTGGGAACCTCGAGAGTAAAAATAAGAGTACACCGCGGGTAGTATTTCCAGCGCGGGATACGGATTCCGGGGAATCGATTAATCGAATATCGGCTGCCGGCTGCCGCGGCCCGCTGAATTTATTTATTGTTGCAGTCACGGGTGCAGAAAATCCTTTGCCGCGCGCGTGAAAGTTTACGTATGGATTAGGGAGTTCGGCGAGGTATGCGGCAGAACCGGGATTAAGAACTTCTGGGGAATTGAGAAATGCTTGCTAAATCGTTAGATAATTCCGAGGCGCTATAAAATCTCCGTACGACGCGTTGCATGTTCAGTTCGATGGATTCTCCTGCGATGGAAGAGTGCTGATGTGTTTTAGATCAATACTAATCAAAATACTAATCAAGCTCATTTGCACATTTTTTTCTCTTACAGTATTGTTGTTGCATTACCTGTTTTATGCATTTTTGGCGGTATAGTAAGATCACGGGGGATCGTATCGTTGCCAGGAAACAGTGTCGATCAGCGGTAGCACGTTTGCGGAAGCGAAGAGTCGAGGGTAAAATTATGCACACAGGGAAAATTCAGCGTCGATTTCTAATTTCGAGCGATTCCGTTCCTCGTTCGGTCGCATCGTCCGCGTCGACGAACGAGAACAATGATTGGGAACGGTGTCGGCTTTGTACGATGACGGACGAACAACAACCGTGCATACGTGTTGCGCGACGACCTCCTGGCACATCTCCAGCCCGGTTCATGTCGTTTTTACCGCTCGTAATTGAAAGTTTGTTTGAACGACCGCGGACCGGACAGTTTGAAATGTTCTCTCCCGATGGAACTGCATGTCACGTAAACCGTAACCATTCTTAAATTGCAAATTATCAGCGCATATATAATAATCTCTATTTATAACTCTGCTATTCTTCTCGCGAGCCATATTGCCGGATCGTGAACGATGCGTCACGAGTACAATTTCATGCTTCGATTAAAGCGTTAATCTTTCTAGGTATCATTATTGTCATGATTGCATTGGGTATGTTAATGTTTGAAAACATTCGCAGATGTTTATAGATTATGCGATAAGTATAGATATGGATATAGATATATAGAGTATGCGATAAGTAAAATAATAATTCTTACATTTACTTTTCATTAGTGATGCATTAGCAATCGATTTCAATGACATCATTCCATCTGTCAATTTGCAGGATAAAGTTAACTCAGAAATGCAATACTTTAAAATACAAATAAATTGAATTACTGGCAGAATTAAATTATTTTATTTTTCACGGTTCAGAAGCTAATCAGTGTAAGTTCAATTTTCATTGAAAATGAAAATCTTTCGTAAATAAACAATAGATAGCAGCACTTACATTGACGAAAAACAGATTGATATTTTTCCTTTCTGGTTAAGTTCATTTATATGTGATTTTATAATAAAAATGTTAGGTTATTACTGATATTGTTATTTTTTCTAGCTAATTTGCAAAATCCTAATTTATATCAATTTTAACGTTAATCTCCGATGGTGCAAGCCTCTGCACTATAGTCGTAGCAATGCTAAAGAGCAACTGTTACATGCGTAACAAACGACAGTATGATTATTCGATCGTATCGAGTCACGGTTTGCACGACCCTGGTCCCCTAATTTCTCTCGTAATAGAGGGCGAGGCTAAATTCTCTGCGACACGGATTAACGGGCGGCCGGCCATGAATCTTCTTGATCTGTTTTATGAATTTATTCGCGGGGGCGCGGGAGTTACGTCGAGTTTACAAAAATTTCCAGCACTGTTTCTCGGTGGGAAAAAGCTCTGAAATATTTGCGCAGATTCCGCACCTAAAACTGCGAAGTACACTCGAGCCGGAGAGCCGCGATTCACAAGCTTTCATCCCATTTTCGACGGTGCGGCTATTATTAGAGCAGGGGAGGGTGAAATGGATTTCAAAATTTAAGCACACGGTATATGCGATTTAACACTCCATAGGAATACGGACCGGGCCAGCACAAGTTTCTGGGAAATCCTGCGGGAATCGCGGAATTTCGTTGAGATTTTCAAAACTCGCACGTCGATATTCCTATTGTAGGATCTTTTAGGACCAGAGGTAAATTAAATATATGCTTCGCTGATAATATTAATTATATTATATTTAATTAAGCTCTAACTCTTTCACGCTCTCACAAGATTCCTACTATACATTCCGACGCAACTCTGACACGCAACTGCCTCCTTCGCTCGCCGAACTTCCACACTTTATACTCTTGCTTGCATTCTGTCTCTCGCATCCATAGTTTACATTCGTAAAAACACATATACTTCCCTATCGCTCAGTTCCAAACACTTCTCATTCGCACTTTCTCAGTCACTCGAGTTTCCTAAACATACCGACGCCGGTCCGTCGCAACACGACCCGGTCGCCCGATAGCACGCACGCACGCACAAAGAACCATTCATCCTACACTATTCTCCTTGACGAAATATTTAGCAGAAATCGCTGCCGTTTGTCAGAAAAATTGTAATATTTATAAACTACAGATTCGTTGTTAAAATCTACCAGATTGTCATTTCTAGCGAGATCGAATTCTCGATGAGAAGCGAGAGCTGATCTGTTAATTTTAATTACTCGATATGATACTCGGCATGTTTTATTTCCAATACACAGAATCGTTTTAATAATTTTAAAAATAAGATGAAATAGCAGGATCCTATAATTCTTCTGATATATTCTTCATTTTCTGACACTTGTATCAGGTTTTCTGTCTTGATATTTTCGTTCTAGAAATGTATTATGTCAAATTTCCCGCGTTTTAAACAGTTTGAAAGATTGTCGATAGAAGCGTCAGATACCTAGCCCACGTTTCATGCTGATTGTAAAAAAGAAATGCGCTGGATTATAATCGTTCGAACAGTTACAGAAGTTATTTCAATCTCTGGAAATATTCCGGGTACTAACGCTGCAACAACGTGATCTTGATACGTACAAGAGAATTCCTGGCATTTCAGCAAAGCGAATAGTGACATGATGAAGAAAATTTCAGTGAAATACTAGAGAGAGATAAGAGGATGTTGAATTATTTTTCAGTTCCTCACATGCTCGAGTGTCTCGCTCAAGACACAATCTGCGATACTTATTAAAAATTGCTTATTCTGTAACTTGCATCGAGTGGCACGAAATTAAATAATTTAAAAGCTCATCGATTAAGCATTCCAAAATTTAACATACTGAACTGATTTTATACAAGCTTTTAAACAAGTTTTACAAAATGCAGTATTGACCCTTCCATGATTAATTTTAGGAAATACATTTATAATAAAGACAATATTGTAAAAACATTAGGAGAGTTCGAGAATATTTTGATATCATGATTTATTACTTTTATGTAACAACTTATTAAGATTGTTAAAAGAGGTAACGTTGCTAACTTAGGCAACTTGTATAGAAATCCGTTGCCAATTAATAATATCCTCTGATTAACTACAGTGTGTATTAGACAGCATTTTCCAAAGACCGCGCTGGAAAACAAATGATTAATTACGCGCATTAATTGTAAGCGAATGTTAAGATTTTCTTTGATAATGACCCTCAGGTATTCCGTTGGCTATCATTGAATGAATCAATCACACCGCGAGGCTAGAGCTCGAGGAGGCCTTCCCTTGTAATTGCATTGTTGCTGCAACAATAATGGGGCATTGTAGCCTTTCAGATGTTTCGCCAAGTTCTCGTGGTCTCGGTAAACGCTTCCACGGTACAGAGGATCGCGGAATTTCGTGTTAATATCTGAGCAGCGTGATTAAATGGAAAAGGTATTCCAAGGGAAGAAGGATAGGTCGCATGGTTGCACGTAAATGCCGCGGATACGAAGCCCCGGACGACCACTGGGTCACACAGATTTTTGAAAGTATCGACAGCGCGGAGGTGGGCGAACGTGGAGCATCGATTATCCGCGACGGGGAGCCACTACAGTGGCAAACCGACATATATTTACTGATAAAGTATCCCCGTCTTTACCAATTGAGTCAACCAACTCTACGTTTCTATCATTTTATCCATTTGTCCACTCTTCCTTTACAAATTTTCACAGTGTAGATTAATAATTACTGCAATGCGGATTTTATGCATTTATGAGAAAAGCGAGGAAGTGTTAAAACAGTAAAAGGGGTGAAAGATATTAAGAACGTTGATATATATTACGTTTAACTCAATACAATTGTTAAAGGAAGAACTGCCATTATCTTGCCACTGATGAAAACAATTTTAATTTCGCATAAAGATCAACGATCCGATAAACAGGGGAATATAAATGAGGAATTAATCTTTAACAATCTCAGCTTCTGAGAAATTTATTTCAGAGGAGAAAGCCCATTTTTCAACTTTAATAACTATCTTTGTTGAAACGTGTTGATAAACGTTACGCGGGTAATTCTTATGTGGAATCCTAAAGACTCTTCAACATTCGATAGTACATTTCGTCGGATGTTCTGTCATTTTTTTGACAGTTACGAGCCAGTGACAATGCCTTAGAATGCTGATTTGAGAATATAAAGTAGAAGATTTTCTCGCACATAAACTTATGGCTTGGTCATTTTCGCAATGGTCTTGGAAATGCAGTGACACAATTTCTATGAATTATAGATGGTATGTAAAGCGGGTGGTCTTACTTGAATCTGTGCAGCAGAAACAGCTCCCGTTGTATTCTACACAATTTTTCCAACATTCTACAAGACTTTATGGAATAAATATCCATGTTTTAGGAATTAATAAATTGAAGAATTACGGTAATCCTTTCTTTCTCTATAAAATAATTTATATCAATGTTATTCTACATACCGCATCCTATTTGCGTTTATAAAATTAACACGTTCACCGTGTATAAATATTTATGATTCCGCGATAACGAATTATTTCGTTACCGCATACAGAGTGACCAGAAAATTTTGACCAATTCTAAACGTGCATGATTCTTTTGCTTATGATAACTGACATTGAAAAGCATCCGACGATGCGGTAAAATTAAATACAAAATTCATCTTTAACGAATTCTGTAAAAATATTAAGATAAATTTATATCCAACAAGTTCTGTAAAAAATATATCGCATATCGTATTCAAGAGGCTGTCTTCAGGTAGACCACCCTGTACAATGGACCACGGCTTCCATGTACTTACAGTGCACGTTGACTTTCGACGATTTCATCTGCAAACGAGAAGAAATTTCTTTCTGTTTCCGGTTTTAAGACGTCCAGACCACCGTTAGTTATTTATTTCTTGCCTCGCCGCTTAACGACCAGCCACTCGTTGCCATTATGCTTACCGTCCTGCGTTTAGCATTTACCGGAGCTTGACTTGAGCATATTCTTTTCTTAGCGGTCGTCGTACCTCGCTCTTCGGCGCCCCTCGCCTATCGTCCATCGTTACACGAGGCGGCTTTCTATGTTTTTCCTTCGAAAATCTGGGACAGCCAACCGAGCCCGTCGGGCCTTGTCGTTTCAGTATACAGTATTCAAAATTCTACTTACGCACACACCGTCCGCAAGCTGCGAGAGCCAGTAACTGCGTTTACACCTGCCAGCGCATCCCCGTTCCTCGTGTTGCGGGCTTCACGAGCAGCTTTACGACCAAAGAAAAATTCATGCTCCAATAAACATTGCCCGAGCGCGAGGAATTTATTCAAACGGCGTAAGGCGTCCCTTAATTTTCTCCGGTGGAAGCTGCAGAATGATCGAGCTCCTACCGACACCTGACCGCCGGCTTCCGACAACACTCTGTCAAGCCAGGTCGGGAACTAAGTCAAGCAGCAAGAGATAATTATTCTACACTGAAATTGTGTTTTATTCTTTACAGATTCCAAAATTAAATGATAAGAGATAAATATTTTTGAAGTTTTTCTTTTCATCTTGAACTTATCGTAAGAAATGGATTTATTATTGTCGCGATCAGATTGCGAACTTTTATGGATTTATATATAGCCGGCCAAAAAGTTCGAGAGACAGTAAAATTGTAACTTCGATAGAACTTTGTTCTCGTGAGATTTATTGTTAAGGGAAAGAAAATTCCTCATAGCTCTATGTTCTTTTTCAGAATGAGGATTGTCGATGGATATAATTCGAAAATCGTCGATAATTTATAAATCTGCAAAATTCCGTGTTTTAGATACCGTTTGGTACCACTTTCCTGCGACGATATATGACAAGTGTACCGCCCTGGCAATCAATTATTACAGTATCTAGGAAATATTATTACGACGTTCGGAGAGAATCGAATTTCTGTATCGCCCGGTGCACTTTAGATAATGAGTATAAATGTGCTACCTTTCACTCGATGCAGAGACGATAGCGGCTCAACCAGGACAGATTTATGCCCTAATGAGTCTTAGCGAGGTGCTATACTGCGTGCTACTAATGCGACTAACGTATACACCGTGCTATTTACGCAGCGGAATTGTTCGCGCGGTTATATACGGTTCCATCGCGCTAGAATTAGAGGAAATTGTACGACTTCGTCTGAAAATGATTTTTTCCGTGACGGTTTCACCAGTCAGTTTGAGTCTATTGTGCGAATTATTTAACGCGGTTGTGCTAGGCGCGCTCTGTCGCGAATCGTGCAAATAAATCAGTTCGAAACGTTCGCGCTCTTGTGGAATTTTTTATCGCAAAAAAGGAATGCGACATCGTAATGGCGACTCATTAATACGAAAATGTGCCCGGTCATCTACTGTCGAATAATAAGCGTTCGTTCAGTTCGTACAATTAATTTGCAACAACGACGATCGGAATTCAGCTTTAATTAAGCGCATTCTGATTTATTTAACCGACCATACAGCATCAAAATACTTCATGATTTTGCGGTATTGAAATGACGATAACAGATACGTTCTGATTAACACCAATAATTACAGGGAAATAAAATCATCGTTAATCTTGGTTCGAAAATCCTCTGTTTTGCCGGAAATTCGTCGGATGAAGATTTACATCGAGATACGAACAACAACATAAATCGTTTTGGGAGTAGT
>CM052149.1:6838294-6860758 GCA_028455555.1 Augochlorella aurata
GCGTGTGTATTTCACGATCCATCGGTTTAAATGGAACATGGCGGAATGTCGCAAAATTAAGTCTGTACGTGCGTGGATGAAAGGATCGGTTTTTACAATTCCTCGAATCAGCCACTTCGGCTGCGATTATTTAAAATGTTATCTGATGATTGAAGATTGATGATTTTGCGGATGAACGTATACTGGATGGAATACTAACAATAACCAAATATATTTTAGCTGGGTCAACTACGTGAAATAAGATATAATTCATTATAATAATATGTTATAGTTAACGTATAAATATATAGCATAATAAATATAATATTATATTATAGTGTGTATACAGGGTGCGGCCGAATAACATGTACAAGCGGACACGAGGTGGTTCCTTATGAAAAACTAAGAACAAAATATGGAATAAAATTTTTTCGTTTATGGTTTAGTTTTCGAGAAAATCGAGTTATAAAATATAGTCTCCCCTAAAATTAACGATGATTTTGTCGATGCATATAGAAAAGAAAAATAAGAGAAAATGTAGGAAGATGGTGGGTGGTGTTTGAGACTCTAGGAAATATGATGGAGAAGTGGAGAAATAAAAGCTGTTAAAAAACTTTGGACCTGCGAGGATGCATGAGAAATTACTGCTCCATTTAATGTCTAGAGTCTCGAGTTCGGACTAAGGTAACTTAACATTCTGTTCGAACGCGACTCATCTTTCAACGGATTTATGACCCGGCCTGGTCTCCATGGGGTGGTCGAGCATTCGAGTTCGGTGCCATAAAATACCTAAAATATGTTTCCTACGAGCAAAGTCCATGCTTATACAGAAAACAATTGAATTTCACGCACGGCAGCCATCTTATGATTGAGGGTAACGATACTTCCATTTCAATTAATTTCAGACGCATTTCAATTCCTTGTAAAACCGCTCATGGCAGACATTTAATCTTTCCGTAACTGTTCAGGGGAAATTAATTAGCTTAGAAAGCTCCCGTAGAAATTGACACTGCATGGATCAATGTATATGTGCATTGTGCTCATATCGAAGTGGTTTTTATATTTAGTATAATAATAATAATAATATTCTAAAATAATATGTATATAATGTAATAATAATAATAATAATAATAATAATAATATATTAGAAAATAAAGCACTCGATTGTTCCAACTAACTTATAATTAATAGCAGTTGTATACTTATCTATTTTGCAAATTTTTAATGGATTTTCCCTTTGAGCACCGTATATATAGTCTACGTTGCCACGCAATATGGTCGATATCTTCGCTTCCATAATTACATTTGCATTCAGGATCGCCTGCAATGTTTACAAGAGAGACCAACCAAATTGTAATGTTCCGATCTGCAGGGTTTATTGTAACTGTTTTAATCTCTGGAGAAATTGCCTCGAGAGTTGCATGGTTTATCACTGTCGCTGTAATAAAGCTGCAAATATTTCTCCTTTCCACGATACCCTATACGATATAATATTTCGAAATTGTATATTTTAATACGATTTATGACTACAAAATCAACATTTTCTAAAGCAATTGAAAGAGACAGTAATTAAACATTTTTTGAATTAAAATCCATAGCGCATTTGCATGCATCGATAAATAGATTTTTGATAGATTAATAGTATTAAAGCACAGAAGTACTCTAGCGAAATCATCTATTTCCTAACTAATTTAATTTAATTATTTAATTAAATTCCTGATTCACTTATTTCCTAAAATAAGCGTATAAAACAGTTACCTTTCTTTATAAATAATCGCGTTATTATGATCAGTAAAGTACGGTATGACTTTAAAATAGAAATTGTTATTATTCGCTATTTCCGCTACTTCCCGCGTTTTCATAATTGGAAAATCCGTTCGATGAAAGTTTTTTCAAAATTCACGCAAAAACGTATAGTTCGGGGCATCGCATAGTTTCTTATCAATATCGACAGCGTTTTAGACAGAAACTTCGCAGACTCCGAAAGTTCAGAAAGCCCTAGTGAAACAGGCTCGCCGGAGAAACTCGTCGAAACTTTTCAATTTGATCTCACCTACGATCTTTCGAACTACAACATGTCCGTCGGTGTTCCAAGAAAATCGGCAACACTTTGGGACGCTCCTGCAAAGTTCCGCCGGAGAAGTAGATATTACAAATTAGGCATCTAGTTTCAGTACTCGTGCATCTGCTATTATGTCTCTGTTAACACGCGTTACCCTTCTCCGCATCGCAGTATCCCATATTAAAGATTTCATTGCTACAACAAACTGTAATACTAATAATTATATTCTTATTTAATTCTAATAATTATATTCTTATTTAATTCTAATAATTATATTCTTATTTAATTCTAATAATTATATACAATAATTCTAATAATTATATACAATAATTCTAATAATTATATACAATAATTCTAATATTCATTTCGAACAAAAATTTCCCATATCCGACGCCGACCCAACTCAAACACAAAATCAGTTTAAAATATAAAGAAACGTCCTTCAAAATACTGATCCGACGCCAGATCTGAAGCTAACAAAAATCGTCGCAACTAGTGCCAATCAATGAAAATTTCCCCGTAAGTTAAACACGAGAACGTTCCTTTCAAAGGGAACACACCCGGCATTTGTCGGAGCGATCCGGACGTGACGAGACTGTCGAGAGGTGTTCGTTTGCCAAAGGAGTCTGTCGCGTTATGGCAACCGATCGCGCTACCGTCGAAATAACGCGGGACGTCGACGAAGGGGTTGGCTCGTCTGCTTGCATTGCCGGGCGAAGTTTCCGGCGGCCGAGAGCAAGTCGCTGCGTGAAAATAAATCAAGCTCGGCAAACTCGCGTTCACCGGTGTAACGTTGCCACATCCCCGTTTCAGTAAACTACGGAATAGTTGGTGTATGAGTTAGCGTGGCCGCCGAGGGACGGCGGATCGTGACGTTTGCAGCGCAAGTCGGCCGGCCGCGACTCGCTCCGCGCTAGAATTTTTATTATAGCAATATGAAATCTGCGTAGTTTACCTGGCGTCCGGTCCTGTTGTTCTTTCGTTTCGCTCGAGGACTTCGACTGGAAGCACGGCTAACAATTGTACTTTTTACGCGGTTTAAAAATACTTGAATGAAATTGTTTAAGAAAATGTGACACGATTCAGGTCTTTAATATTAAATTTACTATAAGGATATAATTAAATAAATTTAAATAAATCTCTAATATTTAAATTTAATAAATTGTTAGTATTTGATTTAATCAAATGAAATAAATTTAAGTAAATCTTTAGCTGAAATATAATATAAAATTAACTCTTACCAATCAAGCGTTGAGCTCTAATTTTTTCTGCTTTAAAGCATTAATAAATATGAATATAAAATTGATTTTGTGGTTCGATGAGCAGTAGATCGGTCTTATAGACAACGTTATCTATTAAGAAAGTCAAGCTCTGTTAGGATCTGCGAGGCATAAGATGGCCATAAAAGCAATTGCTATAATAAATCTTGTCTTCTCTACTCTTATATTGATACATATGCTGTTCTAACTTTATATGGCTTTTCTGCACATTGGCAGATAACGTGCTAACTTATAGCATACCTTTGATGAGGGATTGATATCATCAGAATTATTATATTTAAAGCCGACTCAAAGTGCAAGTTTATACCATACATATTTCTTCTCATTAAATTCGCAAAACGTATTATACATACATATTCAATTTAATCCTCTCGCTTAATTAAAAAGTAAAATCAAATACAGCTAGCCCTGTAATTATCCATGATGAAACATGTTTAAGGTAATACTTATTTGTTCGCTCTACATAAGAAACAATTGACATCGTTGTTTTAATGTTTACGCGTATTTACGCAGTAACTGCATCTGAACAGTATAAATGATCGTCATCAAAAAATCATCGTCTAGAAATCAATGTATACAAAAATTGATAAAACGATAAACGTCGCAATTATTCACTTTTAAGAAAAATGTTAAATGAGTATATCTCACAGTCCCTTTAATTATTGCACAGAACGTTTCCGGTTATTTTCCAGCAGCGACCGCGTGCCCTGTTCCATAAAATTAGGGGAACCGGTATCGTTTTAATTTGCTTCGTCGGAGAAAGTGTTAAAGTACCCCTATCAGGATCTTCGATCTAATTACATGCTTTGTTCCCCGGAAATACAGTACTATTTTCTCTTTTCCGTGTCCCCGTTTACCGTTAGGGTAAACCCGATGCGTAAATTTCCACGTAACGGCGTGGGAAGGTATCCGAATGGGTGTTCCTGTAATTAGAATAAAAATAGTGGTCGCGGCATCGCGCGAAAGGTAATTAGAACGCGAACCTGTTTAATACGACCCGAGTGGAATTAGTTTTTTTAATAACAGAGCAAACCGTTAGTAACTAACAGCACTTCCGTCGCGTATTCAACGGCGTAAAAAGCATTCGCCCCCTACGCAAGGACGTTATCTATGGTCTGCATTAATCACGCTGTGGATTCTATACTAACTACTCTCATCGATCGCGAGTAATGTCTCAAAAGTTTACAACCTGTTGATCAATTTTATATAAATAATATAATACAAATTTTGACAAATGATAACGGTGCATTGTTACGACATAAAATTTGAGACATTTCTTCGGTTTTAGTAAAATTAAGCAGAGTCGAAAGTTTACGCAACGTGTCGATTCAATTTACTTCGGAAGGCACTGTTAATTAGAAACGACTTCGAGCACGTGGATATCCTTAAACATACTAATCTCAAGTTACGGCGATGTTACGCGCGACAGGAGATTATCCTGCACTCTTCTAATAAACTGACGACGTAATGTAATAGAATGCTTCTCAATGTTTCATCAGACAGTGACGTAATCTAACACAGAATAATAATTCCTGTTCTCGTTACTCCTCAACACTTTCTTGGACATCATTAGCAAAACTCCATTGTGAGAAGAAAGGAATACGAATATTCGCGAACTGATTTCCCTTTCTTGGTTTGCTTTATTTTAATACGAACGAGGATAATGCATTACTGTAACTATCACGAGAAAAATAAAAGAATAAATACTTTTGTTTTTAGAAGAAAAGAGTTTCTCGTTCCTCTGGCGGTTTGTTTAAATGTAATACAGAAGAAGGCAGCTTCCGCGAGGCAACGAGACAGGATTTACTGCAACAAATAACGGAACGAACTCTAACGCAAAGATTTGGCAAAGTAGAGGCCGAGAAATCGTCACCGGAGCAGCGACGTGTGCGTATCTATGTCGAGCACGCGAAGAACGAAAACGTCGGCGAATCAAACGGCAAAGTGGTCCGATATTTCATTAAAACGAGCTCGTTATCGGCGGAAACTAGTTCGAGTGCATCGTTGTTCCATAACTTTCCAGTTTTCCCAGGGAGGTAATCATCATCCACGAAATATTCCGTGTAAGTTTAATCGAGCCTGATTTGACGCGCGATCAGACCGTGTCCCTGCGGAAGTTATAACAGGCACGGGTTTAATTAAACTCCAGCGCGACATTGCGAGATTCAATTTGTACGAGGAGCAACCATCGATCGCGTCAACTGTAATCTATCGTTCGCATCGCTAAGAACGGATTGTCAATGACTATTTGATGCGGAAAGGAGAAGAGTCGTGTACGGCACGATCGACGGCCCGGCGCGCTCGCACGCGGCAGTTAGGTCACTCCTCCGTGAAATGAATAATCGCGACGGTTTATGGAAACACGGGCTATCCGAAGACAATTGCATCGTTCGCGATGCATTGACTAAGTTTCAATGTCGCTACAATGCTCTGGAACAAAGAGTTTAGTGACGTTTGATGCAGCCTTTGAATTAGTCGTAATATCTAAATACAATTTTAATTAGACAATTAAAGTTGGTTGCATGAATGATTGACACGAATATTCATATAATAGAACAGTTAATTTGTTATATTGTTACATATCGTCTTCATCGATTCGTACAGAAAATCGTTTTGCTTATGTATTGCCTCAGACTGAGCTGATCACTAAAGCGCGGATCTCGCATTTATGGTGTGCGCAGATTTCTAAAATGGAAGAAAACCTCGTCGTCCTTAAAGATTTTCAAGTGAAATCAAAGAAGATCGTATTTATTATGTGTCTACATTTCCATTAATATTAGAAATGTAATGAATAGCATTCGTATTGAGCTGAAGGGACTAGAATAGTAAGTAAATTCTCCATTCGCTCGAGCTCGTTGCACCCGAGGAAGGAAATTCGTAATTTGTATACAGATGCGCAATTCGTCATCTCGTGCGTGCGCCTAATGGTTCAATCGCTGCGCGTTACATCCCGTAGGCCAGAAGTATTTACACCCTCCGCTGAAACCGCCATCTTCGACGAACTTAACTTCAGGGGTCAGTCGCGCGGGTTAACGGCGAGGAAGCGACTAAACCCACCCTAGTACGCGTGCCATCCCTCTCGGTCCCTCTGAGTAAACCCTAGTCCCCCTCTCCCCACTTATTCTCTCCTTCTCTCCATCCATCTCTCTCTCTCTCTCTCTTTCTTTCTCTCTCTCTCTCCCTCTCTCTCTCTCTCTCTCTCTCTCTCTCTCTCTCTCTCTCTCTCTCTGGCATCGTGCTCCAGCTCCACTTTTACTTAACTTTCTCCCTTCCTCCGGTCGTATCTTTCCTTCTTCGCTTTCACCGTGCCTCTCTGTTCGCCGTTCGCCCCTATCGCACCCCTGTCTCTCTTCCTCTCTCCTCCCGACGTCCGTCCCCTCTACCGGAAAATCAATATGGAGTGGCGTTGGTATACGACGTGGTGGCTGCTACCGCGTGTACACCCTCCTCCCGCCCGCCGACTGCGCCCCTTCCAACCCCCTCGCAGTCACCCCCGTATCCTTTCCCCCCCTTCGTCACTCTTCCAACTCCCCACGTACAGTCTTCCATCGCGCAGCGTATTTTAGGTCGCGCGTCCCTCTCCTCGACTCGGCCTATCGTCGTCGCCTCGATCAAATACATCGGCGCTCTCCAAGCAAGAGAGCATGGACCATTCGAAGGCTTCTGAGTGCCGGCGATAGTATTCCCGAAAATCGACTCGGTTATTTCTGCCGGCCGGTGCCGTAGTAGTACAACGTTTTACCATTTCTTGAAAATATTTATTCGGAGCTCCAAATTGCTTCAAACGCGAGCACATGGAATAATACCTTACAATGTGACTTGTTTCAGAGCTACATAGATTAACATTTATTACTAATAAATTTCTACGCCAGACGGAAAATTTATGTTTATTATATAACGATCTTCAATGTTTAAATATCAATGATGAATGAAATTGAATTTCAATTTAAGGACGTGAATAATCATGTTCCAAATCTTCGTAACGAGTCTGATACGATATTATAGGGCAAGGGGTTAATCAGCTATACTGTAATAATATACTGTAATGTGTATACAGTTATTTGAACTACTTGTGGTACTATTGTAAAAGAGTGTCAAGCCTTCAGTAATACCACAGCGCAATCAACGCTGTTAATGACAAGACATGTAGGACATCCGTGTTGCGAGTTTTAGGTACCACCCTCGAACCTTGAGGATTTGTTAACATGATGTCCAGGTTATCACTCCGAGCAGTGATGTGGAGGTTCCATTCGGCGCTTGTTGGTCGGTGAAGAGTTATTGACACGTTCACATCGCTTATGTAAATGTAGGTAACGAGATCTTTTGTCTATTAAAACCGCCCTGTGTCGATAAAATGAACACCCCATGAGATACAGTAGAAGAGTGGAGTTGCCAACGAACTGTTGTACCATCTGAGAGTATAAGAATCGATCAACGACGATTGACCGGGAACACACGTGTGACCGAAATAGGAAAAGTCACATCGAAGTCGTTCTTTAAATAGTTGGAAACAGTCTACAGCGTCTTTTAGATGGACCGTTCTCACCATAACTTTAACAATTGACTGTCAATCAAAGAGCTAATAAAATTCTTTGAAATGAAAGGAATTTACGTGACGAAATAAAACTTGTAAAATTGGAAAGTATGGTACCGAATACTCTTTAAGCCTTCTTTCATTTTGTAAGTCTTAATCGAATTTCGTTCATTGAACATATCAGCGCAGAAATTTGTTCTTAAACCGAGACGATTAATTATGTTACCCTTATAGGTGACACGGCTGTTAAGGTGTTTAAATTAAATAATGAGGACATACCTCTCTCTAATGCTGTTCTATCGGCGCGCAATTTGATATTCTCAATGCTGAGGAAACACTTGGTATTTTGTCGTATTCTAAGTCTTATAGCTACGTCATAGTTCTGTCAGATGCATGCTTCACTGTCTCAAACAACGCGGAGCTCGGATAATCGAGGTTCCATTGTACCAGCACGACTAATTGATGCCTCATCGTAGACGAGAGAAACTTATTCGGGCATGTAATATTCTCGAAACAAATGGTTAGAACATTAGTATTATTACGAAGATTTTCGGACGGCGTTTCTCGTAAAATACGTCACCGCCGCGGAAGAGATTGGTCACCGAGTCACCATAGCCGTGATTCCATCGAGTCCGGGTCAACATCCGGCTATATTGGCAACGCCGCCACTGGTTGAATAGACCGCGTGGTCCGCTGCCTTCCGGCGAGCTGCTGCACTTTCCAGCTTTCTTGCCACCCCGCCGCCCACCCCGGCCCCGGAATATAATTTCTCCAGAGAATACGGGGACGAACAGAGAAAAGGCACAGAAGGCGACGGAGGAAAGAGACTCGGCCCGTCAAGGGACGGCCAGCGACTCGGTCGCGCGTCTGCCGGCGACGCGATCCCATTTTTGCCGCGACTGTGCTCTGGGCACACGCAATTGTGTGTCTTCTCGATCGACGTACACTAACGCTGAAAACTTTCGACTCGGAAGCACCTGTCACGCTTCTACGAAACTGTCGTTCCGCTGCGTAGCGTCGCGAGCAAGGGTCAAAGGTCAAAATACTAATAAAGGAACGGAGACTCTAACGCATTCGGCGCGAATCCTGAGATTGTTTCATTGCATGACAATAATATTTTCATTACTATCTCCAAAAAAATTATAATATTAAAATTATAATGTTATTATAATTTATAATTATTAATTATATATTTCAAGTTATTATAATTAGGTTAAATATGCATTGTAGAAAGTCGAACTGTTTGTTATAATCGTTCATCTTGAAAATTGTCAGTACAATTAGGAGAGCCATGTTAATATTTGCAAAATTGATTTGTACAATTATTATAACAGCAAATGTCAATTAATTATTATATCTACGAAAAGTGACTAGATTTCCATAGGTTTTATTTTCGGTTCAATTCGAAGCGTTATGCAAATTTGTTAACTGTTATGCAATATGTTAACTGTTATGTAAATTAATGTACACAAGACCCAGTTATTAACATTCTGAACCTGATTGGTTTATAGAAACTTGTTGAGGCTGACTATGTGTACGGACATGGAATGCTTCTTATTAGATAGCGATCTTAGTGAAGTGTACTTTACACTGTTATAGTGAATTCTACCGATCGATAGGAGTAATGATATGCCTGTTGAGAAACCCGAGCGACTACAATTAATTGTATTGATTTTCTAAGAGGCAGAAATTAAGTGTTTCAAGTGCTTCTAAAGTTACCAGCTTCGTAGCAAAAGGAAATCCGTCACGCGATATTCACTGAAAATCAAGTGTTGACTAAACGTTCACGGAACGTCGTTCACTATCAAGCTTCAATCGGATTCCATTTTCAATATAAAGCGAATGATGATCATCGTTTAGAGAACACTAAAATACTGTTGCATCCCTAGACATTGTTTCTCAAATTTTTCAAACTCGTAGACATAGTCGTTTACAGTAATTACACTGCGAATCAATATACAGAATTAATATGCAGAAAAATTTCTTTTCTACTGAAATAACTTAAGCAAAATAAAAATAATTGTTTAAAGTTTATTCTTCAATTTTTTTCGGTTTACACTTATTCATTTTTACAATAAATATATAAAACGTGCAATTTGAGAATGACATTTAAAGACACTGGTTCTAATTAAGTGAAACACAATGAGTGCATGAGAAACGCATTAAATCGATCAGCGGTGCTACGATTTAATAATATGCGACAAATGCGTGTTTGAAGATATCCTGTTTGTTGAAGTCTTCCATTCAAATCTTGTTAGTACGCTGTCTACGTGTTACCATCGCACTGCGTACTTACGTTCTGTATTACGATGTATTGTGTACGTAGACTCCTGCTCTAATCAGCTTATGTCGTGTCATTTATCGGCTCAGCTTTATCGTGACTTCTGTATGAAATGCTGAGGGTGGTTGATAAGTCTTCTTATCTATTTAAACCTGATCAGACGAAAGAAAATACAGCAGCGTGGCCGCAACATTGGTTAGAAGCGCCAGATTATTAATCCTCCCTCTCAACGTATTGTATGTTATAACAATTGCTTAAAGCTTCCAAGAAGAAACGAAAAAATTTAAGATAAACAAACATCGCTGATATCTAATAGACTCTCATTGAAATATTGATTACAGCTCCTTATCTTAGAACACCCATTGTGTTCGTGTCACATTAAAAAACAAAACACACAACAAAATGAAATCAAATTTCCCTAAAAATGAAGACAACTTCGAGACTGAGGAACGTAAAAAAACGATATGCACTCTTCGATGACCGTCCCATTCTGAATACAGTACGCAAGAGAACGTATATTTTATGCACCGTATACGTAGCACATCCCATTGCATACAAACGTACGAAGGATCAGTTTCTATATCCGTTTTGCGTTGACATTCAGATATGGATAAAAACGATGGTCGGCTTACCGTTCTATCCGAACCGCATAGATACATCGTTGAAACCAGCAGCAGCGAAGAAAATAAAATCTCGCTCGACGTTCTCGTATTCGTACAATAGCGGCCTTTCTTCGACGCAACAGTCTCGGAACGGGCACTATCGGTATTTTCGCTGTATCGCGGAGAAAGTCTAACTCTCTAGCTGGTTAAGACGAGCAGTTCAGCGTAGTTCCCGCGATTGTTCCGCGGTTGTGTTTCTTCCTCGACGTTTGTTATTGTCCGCAAGCAGGCAGTGCGTTTTAGAGATTTGTCCCGCGTACCGCTGCGAGAAGGCTGTTGAATGTAGGGTAAACTGTTGAACGTGACACAGTTCGTGCGCTCTGTTGCACGGCATAAGCTGCACGCTTTGTTGCACTCGGTAAAGCGCAGTTTTTCATCGGCGCAGTGTACCGCACGGGGAAGCAGCGATAGAGGCGAGAGATAGTCGGGCACGCGACCCTGCCGTGCCGATTCCCGGAGAATAGATATTTAAGCTGGCGTTGGTAAGGCGGGCTGTCACAGAAATTTTCAACCGACTACAGCTTTTCAAGACCGCGCGACGGTATCGCCGACATGCTTCGGCATTAACAGTTAGGCTCGAAGCATGCGTGCCACGCTCGGGTCGTGGTAGCAGCATCCTCCAAGGTCGTCCAAGGTCGAAATTTCTCGGGAAATAAGTGCCTTAGATCTTTTCTGAACGTGGAAAAATATATTAACTCTACCTGCAGGATATTATACTCTGAATCATTTTAGACGAGCTCTCAATTGCTCAGAGATTGGTTGATAATCTGTATTTGATTCTTGCAAATGCTATACAATTTTAAATGACTGTAATAGGACATCTGTTTCATTATTAATAAGAAAATTGTGTTAAATTAGCACAAGACACGGATGAAAATTAAATAGATACGGATTGTCATTATACACTATATTATTATTATTATTATTATTATACGCTTTTGTGTTTTTCCATCTCGCCAGCGTCGGATTGAGAGACTGTTTAACGAATGTCCACCGCACATGACTGCGTCCGTCGCGTGGCTGTCCTCCGATACGCTGTTCGTTTCCCCGCAAACAACCAGTCATGCATCATGCATAATGCCGCGGCACGTACGCAACGTCGACGAAAGAAATGCTGTCCCCAGGGGGTCAGACCGGCAAGAGTTTTAATAAAATTCTATGCTCTATCTGCATAAACGCGTAGTGCACGCTCGCCTGTCACGCGAGCTACGCGTGCTCGGCGAAACTGTCCCGACGAAGTGTTTTTCCGATAACTACGCGCCGGATTAATAAACTGCTGCTTGGTGTGCCATGATTCTTCGAATAGCTGATGCACAATTAGTTTAGAGCGGGCTAACGTGCCGGCTGCCACACCAATTATCATAAAAGTCAGGCGACACGAGAACTTGCTTTTCCGGCGCGGAATGAATTTCTCGCTTTTAAATAAAAGGAATGCTTTTATAAACATATTTATTAAGACTGAGGATGTGTTTGGTAATTGCTAGACTGAGCACTTTATGCGATTATGATCGAAATGTAAAGATATTTTTAAAAAATTTATGATTAGTCTTATATTCTTGTCAATTTCTTAGAATTATTAACAAAAGGAATATATCTCTATTTAACTTACATTTTAGAAAATTTATTGGAAAGTTTTTATTTCTCGCGAGGATCCAAAGCGTGAGAATTATAATAATATAATAATATAATAATATAATAAAAGTTATATAATAAAATGATTCAGATTTGTTGATATTTAAGGTTGCAAAATTGTTGTTATTATAATATATTATCGAGTTAAGGAATTTAGTCAATCATTCTTTATGAAACAATATTTACAATTCGGCAATGTTAACACAGGTTTACAAAATTAGTAATTTTGATTTGTACTCTTTTGCTCACCCACCAAGACATAGAATTTATCATAGTAATTCTTTCTTATTCCTCATAAATATTAGCAGCGCTTAGTTTACATAAAAGGTGTTAATAGAAATGGTTTATAAAGTTTGATAATAAAATCGTGTCACCCATATGCGCCTGACGCGGTAGTTGAAGTATTAAAACTGTAATATTAGGTCACGTCGTAAATTTGTTTACTGCTCCGCTATATTTCGCTTAGTGTCCGAGACTAATCTCTAAATTTCGCGAAAAATATATGCAAAATATTTCAAGCGTTAAAAATGCATTTCAAGGTAAAAATTAAAACGGTAGAAATATATTTTATAACAAAAAATATATAACATATAATATTTTTCACAATATTTTCTAACTTCTTGGCGCAGCCGCAATCATTATAAAACTTGCGAACTTTTTCCATGAAAATGCTTTTCATGATTCGTTTTTATGGATAAGATACCGCTAAATTGGATCGTCTCTAGAAAATATTATAGCGTCCGAAATAAGTGATAATCCAATGGAACCGTGTCTGCAGGATATGCTCGATGCCGTAAAACTTTCCAATCGAATTCGCGGAATTTTTTCAGGCTCTGTTGAAACTCGATCGAGTTTCGTATATACCTTTTCGATAGTGTTTTTGTTCACTTCGAAAATTCTGGATTTGAGACAAAAGAAAGAATGTTATATTGCGTTTCGAGCTCCAGTTTTCCGTAAATTGTTCCATACAACAATACAGTACCATCGACAAAATGTGCAAATATCAATATCCGTAGAAACAATCATTATTCAAGAGAGGCATGATCGTAACAGTGACATAGCGTGCACATAAAAAAGTTGTTTATCCTTGTTTACGTTACATTTGTCATTCGTTAGAGAAAATAGCAGAGCAGCATATCCGTGCGCGTGTAAGACATAATTTATTGTTGGATAGCATAAAATAGCGTAATAGAGATCGACAAAGTTGACATTGCAATTACTTTAACTACTTATACTGGCAATATTTGCGGTGTATTATCAGTACGAACTACATCTGCATTTCAACGTGCACACCTACGTCTCGGCAAATATAAATCAAACTACAGAAGCTGTTAGAATTCAGTATTTCGTTGCCTCAAATTTCTACGTTCAACCAGAAATTACAAAATATATGAAATTTATTTTACGAGCTGAATTTTCGGTAATTTTTTCATAAAGAGGAAAATATGACAGAATCGTGATGGATTATTTTACATAAAAACACGCGTATTAACAAAACGAGTTACTAAAAAATAATGATTCCAACATTCACCTCTGCAAATAGCTTTTGTAACATATGAATAAAGTAATACTGAAATTACGATAGGTCGTAATTGAACAAACGCGAGAGTTCGACGAAAAATTCGAATGAAATGTTAATTTAAAAGTCAGCAGCTGGCTATCAAAGTTTAAATCAGGTCACGTTATTTGTTACAGCCCGTGAGAGATATTTGACAACTGCTTAATGGATTTCACCATATATTGTTACAGTGACCGGTTTTATGTGCGGTATTCCGCCGCCAATGTTTGCTATCGGAATACTAACCATAAACTGAGAAATAGTTCGCCATAATTTAAATCCTCGAATCCAACTGAGCATACGAGAAAGCCACGGACATTTTCAACGATATCTCTCAACTAATTTAACTAATTCAAGTAATAAACTAAATTTGACTAAAACCGGAGTCCTTAATTCGGTGGAATCTCTTATCATGTTCATTGCGTTTAATTGCAAGCCTCAATTACTTTTTCAATGTACACCACGCAAACACTATTGACGTAATTTATACAGGATTTATAATATTTTTAGTAATACGTTGTTATGCTTATTGTTATATACTCACGATTTTATATTCATTGTTGTATGGTCACAGTTTTGTACTCGTCGTTCCATTTATCGGAAAAACGAGTGAAAGCGTCGCCGATCGATTTTTAACGAAATTCATTTTTATTACAGCGTAGTCAACAAACTGAATGTTCCTGGGATTCTTAGAATACGAAACAGTTAAATTAATATATCCTATGGTAAATTTTAGCTTTCCAGTTTCGATTTCATTAATTAAAAAACTTCGATATTGTAGGAATTTTTGCGGTTGATATTCAAAATTTATATTCAAAATTGTTAGGTCACGCTTCAAAATAACTTTTGCATTATCAAATTCGTTCCTATTTAAATAACTGTTACAAATGCAGTAAATTATACAACAATGAATTATTGTAGGTCGGAAGAACAATCTTGGATTTAGAGTAAAAATGACTTCGAGTGCAAAGGGTTAATACTTGACTGACCCTAGTATGCGTCTAGTACAGGGAATATTACTATACAAGTACCACGTCTGATCACGACCGCCCGGTTCTACTTCGCAACTGATTCAACCGAACAAACAAACTTGATTCTACATTTCCATCTAATCCTTTCCCGTAGCACCACCCCTCCCAATTATTCCCGGCAAGACCCAGTAAATCCCGCACACATCCCAAAGTTCCGGAATTCTCTGAATTTACGTCTTGGGCACGGTCCCCCGTAAGTACGTACAGCGGACCGGCGAAACCACAATTCATTTCCGGGCAATCGGATATTGCAAAACAAAAGTCATTGTGCCCAGTCCAGGTACGTAACTCCCAGTTTCCACTTCTTAATCGAGAGCCCGGCGAATCGAGGCCTCGGTTATCAATAGAAGACCGGTGCACTTGATCCAATCCGTTCGGAGGCGCCCCCGTAGGAAAAAAATCGACCGGTGGAATTCGTGTGGGCTGGTGGGTGGTCGGGGTGCCCTTAGGTAGTCACGTTCCTGTGTCATGCGCAGTGCACGATGCTTTAAGGGTGGTGGTTCGAAAGGTTGATCGTCGTTGGCGCGGTTGGGCAGAGGGGGTTGCTCTCTCGGTGGTATCCGCGTGGCGGGGCTGTTCGGCGGGGTTAGAGCGAGGGAGCTAGATATATAGAGAGAGAGAACGAGCGAGAGAGAGCAAGAGAGAGAGAGAGAGAGAAAGGGGAGTGCTAGGAGGGCCGCGAGAGGCGCGGGGCGGCTGGTTAGTAGCGGAGGCACACGTTGTGCCAGACGGCCGGCAGTAGCGAGGCCACACGGCGACGTGTGCGTGGGTCAGCCTTGCCCCACATTCAGCCGCGAGTCGCGGTGCTCGCGTTTTTCGCGTGGAGCCGGCACGCAGGCACGCAGAGCACGCACCACCGCTTTGGTAGTCGAGCGAGACCGGGGATGGTAGCGAGGAAGTGCCGGCGTCGGCGTCGAGCAGCGTCCCGCCGGCGACTCGCGCGACGGCGCTCCGTGTACGCCGGCAAGGCTTCCGAGTGAACGAACGCCGCGACGCGAGCCGAGCCGACGCGTCGCGACGCCGACGGGGCCGGTCGTTTCGCGGCTTCGCATCGGGCTCGAGATTCTGCTCTCGCGGGACTGCGACCGCACCGCGTGCATCGCCGCGGTCCAGCTCTCTGTCTTCTCTCCGCTTCTTATCCCAGCTCGTGTGTGAGTGCGTGTGTCGGTGGCCGGTCGAATCTAATCGGTGGTGAGTGGGTGCGTGAGAGTGCGTGAGGGCACGGGCGCGCGCGCGCGCGCGTCCTAGCCTCCTTGCAGCGGGATCTCTTGGGCTAGTGGGAAAGCGGAAATTCGGGATGTAAGTCGTCGGCCTGCGAGGATCTCCTACGAGTAGGCTCTCGACGTGTGGCGGTCGACGCAGCTGCCGGCTTCCTCCTCGAGAGCGGACCGCTCGCACCGGAGAGCCGAGAATTCACGAGGGATCGTTCACGGAGGGGAAGCTCCGGGAAATTACGTGATCGTGATATGTGAGTGCGGGAAGAACAGTGCGGGATAACGCCGATAACGGACGCGGGAGTGGTGTTGCCTCGTGTTTTCCCATCGGCGTTTCCGCCAGTGTGCCTACCCCTTTTTGGGCGTTCCGCTTAGCCGTGCTCGGAAATTCGAATTTGAACCGGCCGGGTGGGGGTGTCTCGGGGAGCCCGAGTCGGTCGATGCCGGTCGAGAGCGGTCGCTTTAAATTCCGCGATCGAGCAGTTCGTCTTTTTACTCTTGCACACGCTGCCCCTCGTTCTTCCTCTCGGCACTTTTCCTCCGCCGCGGAGATAAAGGGACCTAGGATCATCGTCAGGGAATTAAAATTCCGCCGAAGGCGAGCGGTCGATGCTCTTTGAGACCGAGGTATTTCGTAAACCGTCAGAAACGGTGGAACAGCGAGAGAGACAGTGAGAAAGAAAGAGAGAGAGACAGAGAGAGAGACAGAGAGAGAGAGAGAGAGAGAGAGAGAGAGAGAGGAGAGATGCGGAGAGACTTCCGTGCGCCGCTCGAGTCAGGCGAATCTCCGTTAATAGGAATTCTCCGCGTTTCTTCCATTGCGCGAACTTCACCGCCTCGAATCTTCTCGTTCTTATCGGGAAAATGCCGGAGAACTCGCGGAAAACTCGCGGAAAACTCGCGGGAAAGTCGGGAAACCGGAAGGACGTGCTGTGAATAATGTCGATTCGAGGCTTTTAAATGAGAAAAACCTCTCGTTTGCGACTTTATGCCGCGGATAAGTGTTCGGAGAGCGCCCCACGTAGTCGGAAATGGTTTAATCGAAGACAGCTTGCCCCGTTCTGCGTAGTATCCTCGTCGCAACTGTTGCTATCTGTACGCGCGAGAAGGTCGATGCTAGAACCACCGAGCACTCAAAATATCGCGTTCCCGAGTTTATGTTCGTGCAGTCACTTTTCTGATCTTTAATCCCTGAATTACTCGGCTTAGATTATTCCACTTTTCGCTTTCTCGATTGCTAGAGTGGCGGAGCCGGTTCCTGTGTGGAGACCAATTGCACTGGATTTGTTTTGCTTTCGTTTATTTTATCGGATAAGACATATTATATTTTTGTATTCTTTCATTTTGATTATTTTTTAATTAAAAAATTTAATATGTCTTGTTCGAAAGTTCGTTATCTCTAAAAACAAACCAAAGCCACATTAATTGGTCACCCTATAGTAACCGACTTCACTACGTGTTTATTCGTTCGATTTATCTAAAATGAAGAGGGTAGTTAATTTTAGTTAAAATAAAAAAGTTGAAGTAATTTCCCAAAAAGTGGATTGAGGAATGATTTTTTATTCCATAGAATGAGAGTCAGAATTTCTAGAATTAATAAAAGTTGTCTAATAGTACCTTCGAGGTATCAAGTGTGCACTTTACTCGTTATTAATTATTGTCTGTCTTCATTGTTCCATTGTATCTTTTGTCGTTTAAAGCATTATTCAAGTAATTCTAAATGTACGCCGCACATAATGCAGCGTAATGCACACGTAATGCAGCTGTATAGCTTACTTTTATCCCAAGTCACGCATAAAGTGACATCTTCAATATACTACACTTTCCGTACGTGCTTGTCGCCAACATCTTCACGTTGTTCACACTAGCTAGGTACACTTTTTCGGTGTCAAATTGTATTACGTTCGACTTTTATGACTCATTCACATCCGAGTTAGAATCGTTCGATTACTTCGTACTAATAATTTCGCAGATGGTACTCCTCACAAATTGAGGATTTTCGAAGGTGCATCAGCAGCCTAACAGCTGTGCTACTTCTCATTTATTTCACTGATCGAGAATCTGTCGTTCATGCTAACAATAAGACGAACACCTGCATCACACTTGCAAGTACATTACAAGAAAGAGTGTCGCTTAAACGTTCTCAACATGAAAGGGGTCATCTAAAACGTTGCTTAAAAATTGTCTAATTATTTGCATATTTATATTTTTTAAATCGCATGTCTCCTATAAAATCCGCGCAAAAGAATAGTTCTTAAAGATGTAAAATTTTCATATCACAAAGCTGAAATTGTAAAATACTGAGACACACGAATGCGCGACACAGTAGCAAAACACAAATCAAAGAATGCCAAAACTTTTGCACTCGGTGAAAACATTAGCTTGGGATCTATACACTAATTATCCGCAGAAATGATTGCGAGCGAAAGAATCCGAAATGCGTAATCCAGGCTGGCCGGGCGGCTGTATCGTTAAATGGGCCATAAATTGCGAACTGCATTCAACGAATTCGAGCGGCACTGGCCTCGGAATTTTGCTTGCCGTTGCCATTTAAACGGCCGAGGCTCGCATACAAAGTGAGAATTTCTAGAGAAGCCGATCGGTCCCGGCTAATAAAAATCTTCCGTAATTGCGCAGTGGGAAATTGGTTTAGCAGGTCAATAGCACGTCGCCGGCTCGAGGACGAGAAAGAGCGAAACGCGCGCGCGTGTCCCTTCGCGCGCTACTGCAGTACGGATCGTTTGGAAATATCTATTTGTTCGGCGGGCCGATCGATCGTAGCCCCTATAAATTTCCCAGTAATTTTCATTTCAAAGAGCGCGTCCGGCCGCAGAATTCCGCTCCTCGGCGTCATCCGCTTCATCAAACGGATACTGCGTTAAAATCGCGCCCGCGTAATCACGCGTCTGCATACAGTAGCGGTCGGAAGATTATGACGAGACGGAAGTAATTCGTAAAATGCACCGCGGCTGCAAATCTATCGTTATTCGATGGATGAAAGCAATCGAATTTCGGTTCAATTTTTGTGTTGCTTTTTTAAGCGGTCCTCGTGTTCTTACTCGAAAATGCAAAATGCGGGACTCGTCCTTTTGACCGACATGGTCGGATTGGTGATTGGCCCTTGCACTACAATTGATTCATGGCTAAATGCTTTAATACTTCGTCAACGCTAATAAATTCTAATGCCAACTTTGGCGTCAATGATGAAATACTGACGACTGGAACGTCGAATTTTAATTCGATTGGAAAAACGAGAATATCGTCCACATTTAGCAGACCGTGTTCCAAATCTTTTTAACGAGTTCGGCACGATATTATAGGTCGAGAGGTAAAATAAGTAATCTTTGAATCAAATTTAATTATTTAATATAGTAATTAAATTGAATTAAATTTAATTAAATTCAGGTAGATTTCAAAACGAAACGAACTAAATGAATAAGTCAATGTTATGCAATACGCGTTTAACTGAAATTAAGATTCGTCTTCTATAATCAAATCCAGCGAATCGAGATCGCTAGATCCTCCAAAGGAGATCCCATGAAAGCAACGTTCACCCCGTGTCTAGCTGCTCAAAGTCTTCCAGACGATTTTCACGTCGCGATTCTCTTTGCGAGATTCGGGAACGATCTTCTCGAACGAGTTCGATTACCCGATATCGAATCGAGAACGTCCCGCAGACTGATCCGATCTAGTTAAACTTCGCCGGTCCCTAGGGGACAGGCTCGTCAACTACGAAGGTAGCACTAAATTTTTAGTTTCGCCGTTTCGTTAATCTCGCTGCGACCTTTCTTATCTCGACGGACCGTAGATCGCTGCGTTGAAAAACTGTTCCGTAAGATTTCTCGCAGGAAAGAGTGTAGATCTTGATGTTCCAGTTAAGGTAGAGCCGACCTTGATTCTGGCTTATCACCTTGGTACATATTATCCCAACATGCTAACTGCCGCACGATTTTCATGTTTCTCGTAGGGAGATTGTGGATGCTTATGCAAATCCACATTTTCGCGCAATAATTTAGAAATAGTGTTATATGTATATTTCGAGATTAAATGCGTTGCAATTATCGTCTACGTCGCTGAAAATTTTGTGCAATGCTGAGTTCCTTTCAGCTAAAATAATAGCATAAAAATTCTATTCGAAGCTCTTATAAAGATCGACCTTGAATAGATTCTTAAACGATTAATAATTTCAAAGCCCAATTCTATTCGACCATTATTTCCGAAGTGCCAAGATAAGCGTTTCAACCTTGCCTATCTGTTACAATTTGCAATTTCTTAGAACATTATCGGTACAGTGTTACCGTACGCGTGGTACTATGGAAGTTCGCCATTGAAACTACATTTTTATCTTCAACCGTAGCCGAGATAGTCTGAGAAGTATAAATTGTCGCAAGGTAACTTCGTCCTTTAAACTTCAGTCTACGATGATAAAGAAGAACGTGTTCCATATATTTAGTTACCTCGCTGCCCTTGCAAAGTAACATCGGAATAAAGTTTCTGGATAATGAATTTCCGATAAACAAGACCATCCCTTTCAGTTTATCTTCCCTTGCCGAGCAACACAAATTAATTGAATAACAGCAGTTTGCGTACTTGACGCACGACTCGAAAACTATTGTTGCAAATTTGACGATCGATATCGTGCCAAACTAATTCTCGAAATGCTTGAACGAACGAGGATCGAGCGAAGCCTTCGTAAAAGGCGCATAAGTTTGAAACGTTTTCGTTCGCGGTCTTCGAAATCGTTCTAATCCATGGAGATTACGCGGCAGGTCCATTCGCGAACTCTGAATAACAGAGTTACGTCGAAATCTCTTTTCATAAAACGGTTCGGAAGCACCGCAGAACTTACATATATTTGCCGTGCTTTTTATGAGTCGGTCGCGGGTTCATACATGAGCATCACTCGGCGCATCATTTCCCCGGGCCCATCAAAAAATTTCATTTTAACCGAGGCTCTAAACGCGTCCGCGTAACTTCCATCTCGCCGTGATACAGGTTGCTTTAGCGAAGAATGGGGATTTATTCGCGCGTTAACGGCTCCGTTTCGCTTCGCGTGGATGAAGCTGCCTCGAAGGTTCGAATGACGCATGGTGACCCGTACGACGTCGTTCACGGTGTTATGTGTTCCGCTTGCGTTTTCAGTGGAACACAGATTCCCGGCTGAAAGCTTCGTTTGTGGAACTCGAAGTAATAATTTCAGTGTCTCTATCTCGAGAACACCGTAAAATAACACGGCGTATGGGCCACCTTCGCGAATTTATTGTCGGAAAACCGAATAATGTGGCGCTGCAAAATCTCTCGTAGTGCATCCGGGCGTGGTGCAGTATCACAGACAAATTCCCATTGCTCATTAACCGAGTTGCAAGAATTTTTGAAGAATTTTGCAAACATTTCGTAAGAATTTCGTAAGAATTTCGTAAAAATTTCTGAAGAATTTCTGAAGAATTTTATAAAAGTTTCGTAAGAATTTTGTATCAATAATCCAATTCTTTTACTAAAGCGAGAACTTGTTGCATTTCCCGCCACTTTTGCAGTTTTATTTCGTATATCCTGCGGAAATCTGTAGATTCATTGTTATAGAGCGAACTTATTGCACGTGCCGCGGTGGTCGTGAACCGTGAAAATGCATTGTTCAAATTGTCGTTAGTTGCGGAATTATCTGTGACGCGCACCGTGATGTCACGATTAATGAACGCTCTCCGAGAAAACAGTTAAGGAGTGTAAAACTGTCGGTCTCCATTGCGGAAGGAAGGGAAAGTCGGTTAAGATTAATGACGATCATCTATCAACGTTAATCGGGGGCAATCCACGGTACACGAGACCGGGCATTACATGGGACTTCATCATTCCCTAGGAACAGCACAGTATGATCAATTAAAGAATTTCGACAGTTTAGATCCATTGGGATCACACGTTCGAACGAAACTGGAAAAACATTGGCAATTGTCTTTGCATCTATACTTGAGACAGAAAATATATTTTGTCCACGTTGATATTCTTGTCTAGAAATATAATACTCTCTTCATTATTTATAACATATTATATTATTTATAATATATAATATATTTAATTTTGTGCTTAATTGAGAGTAGGAAGTAAAATCGTTTTAGAGATTATTTTATCATTATTCGTGCAATGAAACTTTTGTATACTATACTATATTAATGCTACACTATACTAATAATAATTTCTAATACAATCTACTATATTTCAATTAGCAATTTCAGTTTA
>CM052149.1:6861407-6873226 GCA_028455555.1 Augochlorella aurata
TCTCTCTCTCTCTTTCTCTCTCTCTCTCTCTTTCTCTCTCTCTCCCTGCCTCTCTGCGTTCCGTCGCCGACGTAATATCTCGTTACGAGCATGTCGGTATTCCCGGCAACGCATGCAACGTCGAACATGGAAAATTCTTGAACTCGAGCTACGCGCGTGTCGTCTCTACCGCTGCTCCGGATACTTCACCCGCTAAACCCATAAAACGACTTCCCTGAAAAAGAACGAAAAAACGTATTAGCCTACGGAATCGATCGATAGCATGGGCACGCATCAATCGCTATATTTACTACAGTGGCCATCTGCAAACTCGGTCACTCTGCGAACTGTATAGGCTGTATGCAAAAATTGTCACGTTGACTGTAACGTTACTCGAAATTAGGTAGTTATTTGTTCAAAGTCGAAAATTAATTTTCACTCTAATTCACTTAGTATACCTCCTGCGAAATGCGAGAGGATTAATAGAGCAATTAATATTATAAATCTTTGTTCTATTGAGTAAATGGCTCCGTTTTTATCGAGTTTTTCCGGTCACTGAGTGGGCAATCGGCATGTTAAAAAACAGCTCAGCGTTCTAATGGAAAAATACTGACCTTTAGAAGGTAAAAGAGTATCTCTAATAAAAACCTGTACCATTTTTAAGAAGTTACACAGACCGAGATTAAAATATTAACTCCCGCGCATATTCGTCGCGTTATGAATATTAATATCGAACGTAAATCGTGAGGATGATTAGCTGATTGCGAATTTTATGCAATTTGTAACAAATATGAATACAAAATTGTATTTATTCGTGAAAAAAGAATCAAATACCGGCGTACGTATTAAAAATTCGGGCTGATTTCTTCCAACTTAAATCGAGCATTTAAATCGAGAACATAAAACAGTGCAGCGGGTACTACCGCGATAAAATAAAGACAAAGCACTCTTTCAAGCATGCGATTAGGTATTTTAAAAGACGAAACAGACCTAATCTGTCCGCGGATCCGATTCGAATGAATTCTTACATGCCGAATTTGTTAGCAATCGCTGAAATTCTTCTGAATCGCGAAACCGCTAACGAAGCGACGTAGTTAACGACGGTAGACAAAAAGTTTGAGCGCTAAAGCCACTCATGGCGTACTCTAGCGGTCATTCGGAACCGCCATCGGAAAAATGAGAAGCTGAATCCATTATCAAAGGTCGCCGAGTTTTTATCAGTTCAGTGAACTCGGCCGAGTGACGGATTCTCTCGGGTTTCCCTCGTAATTTTAGTAGCTGAAGAATTTATAATTAACGCGGGTCTCGCAACTATGATTTCGAAATTGTAACTTTCGGACAGTTTCTGGAATGAAACGTGTCACGTATTTTCTGGCGCATAGTTCCTTTGCCTCGTGGATGTTGAGCAATTTTCAGCAGTAGTTTTTGAACTTTATGCTGTTCCATAGAGTCCCCCGGCGTATCGTTTGAGGCTATAATTAGGTTTTATGGTGGAAATGACTATCATAGAGTGACAGTAAAACGGATAGGAATCTCTCGTTGTTTTTATTTATAAAATATTTAAATTATACTGATTTGTTTCCTTAACACGATCGCGGACGTGGACGCTGCAATATTCTTCTTTCCGACGCAAAATTATGCGAATGCTATAAAATTCAAATTTGTAACCAACTTATCATGCATTCAGTTCTATATAGCATTTATTTTGTTCATTTATTTACATTAAAATTTTTACTGTCCGCGAACGCGCTAAAGAACTAGATATATATCGTTTATTTTTTGAATTTATTTATGCTAAAATTTTTACTGCCCACGACCGTGCTAATAACTTTGTCATAATTTAACGTATGATTTCCACGTTTTATATGTGTTCTATATGCGATGTACACAATTCTATTCTCGCATTGATAGCGAAGTTCCATGTAATAGTGTAGTTTTTGGTGGACGATTGCTCAAGAGATCGATTGTTGGATAATGCTCCGTGGTTCGAATATTCGGATCGGTGTTCGAACGCGAAGAGCTCGAAGTTTCTTGCCTACATGGTCCCTTATCTACGTCTCTGTAGGCATTAAAATTCCGTCGGGGTGTCGGGGCAGCGTATTCATGGAGTAAAAAGCGCGCGTGTTGGCGCGTATCGACTTGGAGCGGGTCGGTTGTCGCGCGGCGGGTCGTTTTTCCAGGCTCGCGTCGCGTCGCGCATTACCGCGTGGAATTTCGTTCGCAGAGGGAAGACGGATCGAAGATCAACAGGATCGCCGTTGGATCGTCGGTAGAAGAACGGAGAAGAAGAGAATGAAGTGAACGTAATCGTACGAGAGGAATCGAACGTCAGGGAACAGACAGACATATCGACCGCGGAAGAGGGCGCGAGATGCGAGGGGATCATAGATGATAATGAGATCTCTATTAAACGATATATAAATATATAAATAAATATATATATAACATAAATGTACATAAAAGTAATATCTGCGAGGCAACCGTGGAGCACACAGAAGCATATATAAGAAGAGTATTTAACATCGCTGTCACGCGATCCTATTGTTTTCTCTACTCGGATGTTCGAAGTTTAAGCAGAGGAATCTAATCTATTTAAAAGAAGAAGATTTATCGAATAGTTGAATTAAGAGTAAGCGCACACGCGCCCGTTTATCGTCGTTGATCACGAACGAGCCAAACGACCAAAAGTAACAAACCATAAGGAAACGAATTGCTGTCAATTACTAATCAAGTCGTCGGATTAACAAATTTATCGCCTAGTTCAATTACTAATGCTACCGTCACTATTCTAACGAGTTTCTTCTGTAGCGGTTTCTCTAAACCTACCTCCTAAGAAGAAAGAGAGCGAGACAAAGGGCCAGACGAAGAGGAGCGTTTAGGTGACAACGAAGACAAGTGAAGTGGGGGAGGGGGCTACCGGTAAACGGCCTACAAACGCGTGTCTCTAGATATAGCACATCGCGGCTCCTCGAGCCGACTCTTCACAATGGTTGTACCTGGTTTAATCTGCAGTTAAGACTTCGCCGTTCTGAACGGAAGCCGCGATCGCTTCCGCGCCATTCCGAAGGTAAGAGAGTAATAGAATAGTCAAGGCCGGTCGTTACGCTACTGCTGGAGCCAGACGGCTCGACGCTGGCACAGTTTCCATGAGCCAAGATCCACGGATCCAGACCAGGATCGAATAAACTATACTCAAGTCGGACGGAGTCATCGCGTGTCTGATTAGGGCAGATTTACTCTCATCGTTCCTCAGCTATAAAATCGTCCACTTCGCTATTATTTGCCGTTCGATTTTCGGCCATCACTTACGTTTTCCATGCAGATCTTAGTCAGGTTAACCTGTTAACCGGGGAATTAACTTTTCTTCCACTCATTTCACAATTTCTTCGCAGTCAGAAATTATATTACTGCGCGAGAAGTAATTAAAAGAGATTGCTTATCATTTGTTGATTATCTATTTTTGACAAGATGTTTTACAACGTACTTAGAAAATCTACTGATCAGATATTTCCAATGCCCCTTAGGTGAATTATTGTTAAGTATATATTGCAAATGGGTAGCTTACGGGAACGGCGAAATCACTTTAGCAACGACAATTTTCTTTAGTATGTCCTTACACTTTTACTATATTATATGTATAAAAGCGCGATACTGTTGTTTGAAACAAACTTCGCTATACTCGGTTAGCAGGTTAATAGATAACACAATTCGAGGATGCGTTCGCAGTGTTCGACAACGAACTACCCTTGAGTCGATTTCCACTGCGAGCGATGAGAACGAGAGCTTCCACTCCGCGGAATGAGATTTTTGATTGTATGGTGCTTGCAGATTAGTGTTTGCACCTCGAGCAGACATTACCCTGAGCACCAATTTGCGAAAGTTTTCTTGCAACACCTTTCCGGTGGGGTGAACTAGGGGGAACGTGAAGTGCTGCAATGTTGAAACGAGAGCAGAATTGGTCTCTAGTGTTGTAGAACGAACCCCTTCTGGTTTTTTAACGTATTTACCATTGAATGGCTCCATTGATCTTGTCGGCGACACTGAAATATGATACCGGAGAATAGAGTATTAATTCGAAAATTATAACGAGAATCTGGCGAATAACATTTTAGGAGAATTTTTTAAGCGAATTACTTGGAAGCTAATGCTGACACTTTTCATCCCTTCAGAAGACAAGAATAGGAATTTAGCTTCTTACTTCATTAAGAAGCTTATTCAAATTGTTAGATTATTCAAATTGTTGTGTACTGTAGAAGAATATTTCAATTTACTGTGTAAACAAGATTTACCTAAACGATAGGAAAAAGAGTAATGGAGCTCTCTGATAGCAAAACGTTCGACAGGGTGTCCGTCGTATTCGCGAATATCACCAGATGTTCTATATAAAGTCAAGACTACAATTTTACCAATAATTCTATACAAGATTAAAATGACACTTTTTACATTAATTATTTGTGTTCAGAATTAATAGTCAAGAATTTGGAGAATTTGAATTAATTTAATTCAATTATCAATTAACCCCAAGTAATAACATTAATTTGTTTTTTAAATTATCATGCTCTGTCAAATCAAAATCTTAATAAATCATTCAATAATTAGTTTATTTAAACCAAGTTACCTCGACTAATATAAATCATTAACTTTTTGAAATAATTGCTTGAGAAAGGATTAGTTCGTCCAATAATTGTAACTTACATTTCGCGATGAAATCTGACAAAATATGCTCTCACGTGTCCGATGCCCATAGGACACCCTGTATAGGATTCTCGTTGTATTGCGTTCATTTCTTCCTCGAATGCGAAGCACCAAATTTCGTCTGGCCAAACCGCATCCGACCATTCCGTTGCCTGCGATTCCCTCTGTCAATTCTCTGTTGCCAGTCGGTTCCGGGCCATTGCTTTCAATTAAGTTTCCAATCGCGCGGCAACGGTGTCACGGTGGAGGATCATTTTGTCCCATAAAGATTCCAGCCGCGACCTCTTTCGAAGTCAACAAGGAAGTTCATCGAGACAGCTTCGGAACGAAAGACAAGGGACCATGGTGTTCGCTCGGTTACCAGATCCGTGAACTAACTGGTGAACTCGGAGTTTGGCAACTTTTGATTAAAATTTGGGATAACGATGTAGACGTGTTATCGAACGAGATTGTATAATGGTTCACGGAAATATCAATTACTATTGTGCAAAGTTCGGACAGAAGTAATCTGGTTAATGATTAACTATTATAACTCGTTGTTAGCTATTATAACGAATTTATAATAATTGGGCAAAAAGTAAAGTGATTCGCGATTGACAATTATAACTTGTTAGTTATAATAATTGTTATTACAAATTAATTATGATGACTAGCTTATTATTATAAATTAATGTATAACTAGATTATAATAATTTGCAGATTACGTTTTGTAATAATGTAGTAATAAAGAACAATCGCTTTTCGACAAAATACAGTATACTTAGATATAAAGTTCAAGTTACAAAAAAAGCACCCACACGACATTTTCTCTGAAAAATGATAAAAAATAATCGTTTTAATTTAACAGCTAGTTTCTCAAGTTATCAGTTGTTGTTGACCTAAAATAGTATTCAATCTTTATTGCAATTTAATATTTGATTACTAAGAGAAACGAAGAACACTACAAACACGTGCAACAGTGTGGTCTACCATCGATCGAAGAAATCAAACAAAGAAAGAAATATCTCTTTAATCTACAATCCAATGGGTTACCGATATTATAACATATTACCCCTTAATTCCCCACTTCCGCCCGAACCATCTCCAGCATTTATTTCCAGTAGCAGAGAACGTCAGCTTCAGGAACATAATTTGTTAAAGCGTCAGTTTGGCTCGTTGGACGTATATTTCTGGGATGGATCAATGATAGTAAATTTTGCTACGTATAGACGAAACTATCTCGCGTCAGTAATAATGAAAGCTGCCACAAATTATTCAGACTTTCCTGATGAGAAATCCGTGATCCGAAAACGCCGGAACGCTGACGAGATCGGATCGAAAATAAAATTCTATTACGAAACGCGGGCGGTCGCGGATCCGAAAGGATTTCGTGCTCACGAGGAAGACTGAAGCCTGCAAGAATTTTTCCGGCAACGGCGAGAGATACAGCCGCAGTTTTACGGGCCATATTCGGATTATAAAGGATCGTAAAATGAACTAGGCGGCGGAAGTTGGCGACGTTGCGGTGCAAAGAAGCGACACTGCTGATTCATTCGAACGACGGGCGCGATGTAACGTTAAACTTTCGGCCACTTGGCAGCGGCAGACACTTTCCGCAATTTCCTGGTCGCATCGCGTGAGAATGGAACGCCTTTAGGGGCTCCGCCGGGAAGACAGTTCGCCGGTGAAAAACCGACCGAACGTGCCAAGACACTTGTTGACGTCGTCGCCGTCCTGCCCTCCAT
Source organism: Augochlorella aurata (assembly GCA_028455555.1). Classification (NCBI taxonomy): domain Eukaryota; kingdom Metazoa; phylum Arthropoda; class Insecta; order Hymenoptera; family Halictidae; genus Augochlorella; species Augochlorella aurata. The sequence continues at coordinate 6,867,806 of CM052149.1, forward strand.
TCGCCATCTGCTTCTTCATTCTGCGTGATCGGAACTGTATGCATTCAACCGACGAGTAACTAACTCCCGAGAACTCGCTCCGCGATATTCATGATGGCTCTTCTTTCCCGGCTATCGATCGAATTCCCATAGCGAACGCTATTAACACTGGAACTACCGAAGCAGTCAAAATGACTGGTTTCTGATTTTGCTCTTTTATACGTCCTCACACCATAAAAATGTTTTTGTAATAATAATAATATCGTAATAAAAATCGTAGAAAGTTTAGATAAATTCAATGTTGCCGTTGTTATAAAACAATATATACTAGTCACGTTTAGGGCTCGGTAGTTCTAGTGTTAACATCGCACACATTTGCATACGAATTCTTCCATTAGTTCTTTTCCTTATTTTTCTTTTGCTAAGCATTCTGATTTTGTAACGCGTTGCTGCCATAAGAAATACTATAACTGCGGAACAATTCAGTTACGGTAATGAAAATTAAAAAGTTTAAAGTGTTTAACATTAAATGAACAATCGAATTGATCGGCGTGCATTGTCTGATAAAAGAGAAACGATGCAATTTGCTTAGATTTTGCACAGTTTTTGTTACAGTAGTTATTCGAATTGTGTAATTTGTGCAGTAATTTTCCATGTAATTATCTTAATTGCTACTGTAATTTTAAAATGAGAAACCGGTCATTCGATTGTGGTAGATGTAGCGTTTAAAATTGACTAAATCAAATTTGATCTGATCGAGTGCATCGCGACACAGTTTCATCGCATGACAGTAGACGCGTTAAATTTAGTTCTGGAAAACTGGAGTACGTCAGGAAATTTTATTTTTGCTACTTTCCAGTTCTTCACGGTGAACATATTTTCTGAGACGTAGGCTAACTAGATTATTCCATGAATTATTTATTTCTATTACATCGCTAGAATCTTCGTACACAATTTTTATAGTCAATTGCGAGAGACATAAATGATATTGAAAATGTACATCGCCCATTATAATATTAAATTTGCATGAAACTGTTGTTCCGATTCTTTTACAAATAGTTCTTCTACTAAATTTATTATTGCTCACTTTGCTTGTTATTTATGAAACATATTTTCTGTTCACTCTGTCCTAGAATTTTTCTAACGTCTAATGAATTCTTAAACAATAAAGTTGAAATTACACGATCAAAACAAGATCAAAACAAGAGAAATCTGATGGCTGATTCTGCAGCATCCCAAGGACAGATCAACGAATTCGAAAAATCCGCAAAGTAGAACTAAGTTTCGAGGATCCCGCGGGCCTATAGCAAGCCACACCATGGAATAGCGTGTGTTCGATTGGGCGAACTCAGCGGTTAGGGATAATCGACATAGTGGCTGCGTTCCAATTTCTGTTTGCGCTACTTATCGGCAACTGACTAGACCGGTCCTGATCCCGAGTTATTAGCAACACTGGCAGATATTAATTATCGTCGAAATCGGAGGAAGTTTTCCAAGTATGATCGCCGGTTAATTATTAACTCCTAGAATCGCGATACGGATGCCCTCCCGTTAATTAGGCGAGTTTACGTTGCTCTGAGGCGAACTGCAATTTTCCCCTGGAAACTTGCTTTCTCGAAACGTCCGAAGAAAGTGTTTTCATTCCGTGCCGCTCGAACAGAAACAATTAGTTGTTGCAACTAATACGTAAGTGTCGCTAAAGAGAAGTTAAGTGCAAAGAGGAACTTTTAATAAAACATTGTGTGGAATAGTTAAACATATTTTGCCACTGTTTGCTTGTAAACATGGTTTCCAAATAGTATCACACTTCTTCTTCTTTCAAACTTCAAGCAAGAGGGAAAGTTCAAAAATTCTTTTAACCTTGACATTACAACAGACTATTGTACATTATCCATTTTATCTTCAACGAAGTGTATCTTCTATTTAATTTTGACAAATGCCATCTTCACGTATTATGATAAACGAACACTGTAATCAAGAAAGGGACAATATCTTATTTGATCTCGTTTATTTATCAAGATAGGTTCTATGAACCTCGTTCTTCACATCTTTGCAAAAAGACGTTCATTTTTCGAAATTTCGTTTACGAATTTCGCTAATCTAATCGTCTACAATTTAAAGAATTGTTCGACAAAATCGCAGACGTTACAGCTGTCAGGTTCGCCAGAGGAATGGACTGAATGTAAACAGTAACCGGACAAGTACGGGAAGAATCAACGGTGATTGTGCCGGTCCCATACAATGGGGGGTATCCACAAACAATGTTGGCAGATTTCACTGCACACACTCTCGCGTCTTGCGTTACAGCTTACGAGTGTAACCGTAGAAGCAATGGCGGCCGGCAAGCATGAGCGTGTACGGCGGCCATTAGCGCTGCGCTCGGTAATTACGGAGTTCCGATTGCAACTTGTGCCGACGCGGCGATGGCTGCTGCAACTTTTTCTTTGCCGCCTACGGTTACACAGCCGGATGGGGGACAGAGCTTTTTTTGTCATTCGTTCCTTGGGAGACCCGGCGGACCTCCCGTATTTGTTAAAACGTCGGGAAGCGAGTTCAAAATATTGTAACGATGCTCAGTTTCTGTCGCGTTATTTTCCTTCGTTTCCGCTCGTCCGACTCTCTACGCACAACGCAAAGATTGAATTTGCCTCTGGATTCAATTTGCGACCGAACGAGGATATGATTCCATCTGTTAAAGAGCGAAATTGGATTTTCATTTCTTCCGTTCTACACGACGGCGAAAAAAGCGTTCGAAACGACATCACTGTCGATGATATCTTTTCCTCTGACGATTACCGCCGGTAGAAATAAGTCTTGAATTCTGAAATTATTTAAGTAAAATGAGATTCCACCTTCCTCGTGAATAATATTAGCATAAATTAAATTTCGCCAACTTCGCACATTCGAGCCCTTTTTAACCGTTCCTTCGCCGTAAATATATAAAGCTGGGGATAACGAACATTGTACTTCTGTCGAGATTAAATTATTATCGGAAAGCATGAATTGATAATTAGGCGCACTCCTCAACAATTTGCCGAGCTTTAGTTTTCATAAAGATCCACGGTCCGACTCTCGCCGTTTCGCGATTGCCCATGTTATTCAGCGCGGCGTGAGCGATGCCCCGTTTATGGGATAGTTAGAACGCACGCTTTGTACAACAATTGGCCGCGTATTCACAGCCAATGCATTTTGCAGCTTAATCCTAGGAACTTTATCCAGACTAGCACAATAACCGTTTCATTGTTCGACCGCGGCCGGGTTTATTCACTGCCACGGTCCCCCGTTATCCAGTTTGAACTGTTCGCCAACTACAGCTACAGCTATTAATGTTGTTGCCCGATCGGCCCCTGAATATTTACTATACTTTACGAATTACGACAGTATGTGATCGTCACTTTGTCAGCGGCGTATTCGCCTCCGCGACTACGAAACTTGTAACCAAGAATCATAGTTATTAACTGCATCACGTCGAATTCCGGGCTGCATGACCGGGCGACTGTGATCAGACGCACGCGATAGTTACCGCATAACTTCGCTTAGGATTAGCTCGTTGTAACTGCTCCAACTGAGAAGTTGTTGGTGCGCGCCACTTCGGTGGCTTCGTTAGCAATTATCATGCTTGTGTTAGGCGCGAGAATAAATTGAACGCGTCTCTTCTCTACGACTGTCCTGTTCCTTAGATTTACGGAAAAAGTTCTCGGGATACAGAAACCTCGTGATCCGGGTTGCGTGTCTGTCTAGAACTCCAATCCACTCTATTTATAATCAATAATAACCGTTGAAATATAAAGCACGCTCGTACATTATACCTCCTGTGCGCCGTTTTGTTCGCAGTAAGCTGCAGATTATTAGCCAAATTCAATTTTACGTGGCCTGATTCGTGGACATTAATATGAAATGATATTAATTATAAATATATTATATTATACATTAATAATTATAATGTTAATTATAAATTTGTCTCTCTTACGAATGCACGAGGATACCCATGGTTACATGTACAAGTTTAAAGCGTGTCTTTCCACCATGGCAACTATCAGTCATCGGTACTAAAACTGCATTGGCCAACACGCAAATTGATTTACGACGTTCAATGTTATAGTAAACAGTTTGGCATTCTTAAAGCTGATGCATTCTGTTGCAATAGCTATAATTGAAAGACTTGGAGGCCAGTCAGGGCCTAGGTGTGGAAGCTGAGATAATTAACCGTTTCTGGACGATGATTTCACAGTGTAGTATGAATATTTTCCTCAGAGATCTGGATTATGTACCAAAGACTTTAAATAATAGAAAAAAGATGTTGAAAGCAACCAGATATGCAGTTACAGTGAATGGTGCACGTTTTAATGATATGATTATTGATTACTGATGACTGAAATTGAATGGAAATGACATAAGCAATGTTTATTTTTGGACTTTTTTTTCATTGGGGTTATTTGAAGATCAAAGTTTATACCAACGAACCAGCAACGATTCAAGACCTAGAAAACAACATTAGAAATAAAATTGAAAATGTGATATTCGAATCGATGTCTGTAAATATGGTCCTGATGGTCATTTGAAAAATATCATCTTACATTTGTCATAGACGATACTGAATAATTAAATAAAAAACGTCAACAAAATATAACAATTTGTATCTTATTTAAAAAAAGTTTCCTATAGTCTATTTTGGATAACCCCGTATTAATTTCAAAAGCAGTGCCAGTACATATCGAACTACAGAAGAACGGATATCAATTTCAACGGATAGCAAAGGAATACAAAATTCCTCGAACAATCGAAACTTTTGAGAATAAACATAGAGAGCTCCAATCATCGAATTTGAATCGAGACCTGGCAAAACATGGAGGCACGGTTTCGTTTCAGCAGCCGGAACGCAGCGGTCGTACCGGTAGAAAGAGAGGCAGAAAAGTGTCCCGGGCATTGCTCTCCCTTTGACGACGACCGGATCAAACGAGCGAGGCTCCGATGCGGCTATTCCCACGTGGTAGTCGCGTGTAATTGTTTCAAGAGCACCGACTGCGGCGCGACGATAAGCAACGAAGGGACGCCACCCTTCGGCAACGTTGCTCGCATTGTCGCTTGCGCCAACGTTGCCCGACTTACGATCATCTTTCTCCATCGACCCATAGCTGAACCCTCCGCTCGAACGCGGCACGATCCTCGGGCTGATCCAGCGAATCCGCAATTCCGCGCCGGCCTTAGGAGGTCTCTGTTCCGCTTCGTTCCAAGTGTTCCGTTCGCCTCGCCGCCGCTCGAAAGTTAAATTCCCGGGAGGCCCAATTTGACTCTGAACTCCGGCGACTCCACCCTCTACCTCGGACATATTGACTGCAAAAATGAAAATGCACCTGCGAGACCCCGGCGCGGAGTTGCTACGCGAGGCCACGCTCGTCCTCAAATTGCTCGGAGATGGATATTAGAACGTCACTCGAAGAC
>CM052149.1:6873326-6888961 GCA_028455555.1 Augochlorella aurata
GAGCCGCGGCGCGGCGTGCAGCAATTTCGCGGGCTAATTGAGACAACTTTTCTTAAGAAAATTAATTAACGACGTTGCCGGTGTTCGGGCGAACATTTCCCAACTATCGAATGCTTGCGGAAATAAAACCTGAAGGGAACCACGAATTACGTTAGCATCGTTTCTGATCAGATTTCCGGGCGCATAACGAGACAGATGTCTGGAGAGCACTGGAGACGAAATCGAATCGCGGCCGTCCCAGCAATCGTTCTTCGGATGCGCGTCGGAAGCATCAGATGCGTCGGATGCACCGCGATAATAAGATTTCTGCACGCTCGGCCTTACCGCTTTTGGCACATGCGCGACAACTTCGGATCGAAGCTCCGTGTAATTTTAAGACCTTTTCTTCCTTGGGTAAAATAACATAAAAATATCACGCCTAAATATCGCCAGGGGTCCGGCCATTATTACATTATTATATTCTTATATTAATATATTGTAATATTATTATATTGTTATATTAATATATTGTAATATTATAATATTATTATATTATACATTATGGCTAATATATATTAACACTTTATCGACCGTTCATTCGTCCGTAAGCATTTATGTCATTATAGGGTAATTAATTAATTAATTTTTATGACAGTAGCATTAAACAATATTTATTTTATCTATTTTATTTAATACGTAATAAATTACATAATAATGTGGGAGCTCGATATGGGAACTACACGTTTCGTTCATGGATGGTTGAGGCACGTCGAACATAAAACTTAAAAATGTGTTACTATTTTCTGGGAACACTATGACGCTGTAAATTGTATCCCGCGTGGAATAAATTTGAAACCATTACACGGTTATAACCGTAAACGTCGTCTTTCCATTTAGGTTATATGTCTGGCACTTTCTGGTAAAATAAAATTCTTTTCCCGGTTTCGCAGCACCGAAACTAAGAACGTCGTTAACATAACTTTGATTCGCAATCTCCATTCGCGTGCAGAGTGTACAATAAAGAATAAGTTCGAGTTAGCATAACTTTTCTTATAAAATGTACAATTTTGCCACAGCACGTCGAAATCTGTCATAGAATAAATCACAATTCGATTGGCATATTTCAAGTTCGACATAATTGTTCAGGTTAAAAAATGTTTATACCACATTCTCCTTATTTTTCCCTTACTCTGCAACGTTTCAGCTTTAACGAAAAGAGATCGTCGCTTTATCTCATTTCCCTCATAAGTTTCTCGATTTCTTCAGAACTTCGTCGCGCCGCTGTGTGTCGCAGCTCGCTCCTCCATTAAAATAACATCACGACTAACGGTCTTCGATATTCGCATTCGAAGCCCATCTGCAACATCAAACATTCATTCGGCATTATCCAGGGCTGCCGGCAGTCCGGAAATATATCTATATATATCGGAGAAGGGAAGAGCGTGAACGGACTGTCCGCGGGGCTGCTCGCTCAAAAATACACGAACCACGGCATTTCCATGGTGCTCGCGTTTAATCCATCTTCCACTATGATACGGGACACAAAGCTTGCCGCGAGGATGGCTTCGTATCATCCGGATCCTGCATTCTGACCGCGTGCATGCTTTTACACGCCGCTTGGTCCACCACGGGGTGTCTGTCCGTCCGATAAGGCTCCCAGTAAATTATAGTAATGCCCGGAAAATAGGATACGGCGACCGAGACGGGATGGATGAAAACGCGGCTCCCGGCCGAGTTCGGTCGAACGAAGAGGCGTTCGATCCGAATTCAATTCTTTATTCCTGGAAATAACCGGTCGCTTACCGGTCGACCGTGCGATGGTATATTTGCTAATAATGGCCGCCGTGTCACGTAAACCTGGCGAGAAAAATGTTATTTCCCCCCTCGATTCATGGTCGAATGGCGGAACCGGTGGATTAGTTCGCTTTTATTAAAACTCCTGCGAAACCGAAGGAGCTTTTTCTCGGATTGGAAACTGAAATGTTAGAGGCTATTAAAGCGACTGTTGAGAATATTATACGTTTATGATGTCTGTGATTTTTTGAAATCGCGGCTTTTATTTTATTCGAGACTCGGCGAAGCGGCTAATAGAGACCATGCTTCGCAAGATTAAAATGTAACGCTCGCATGCTGGTGACTAACCTTTTGCATTATGATTTTCCTCATAGCTAACATTTCTTTGTCTCTAATAAACTTTTAAACGAGAAAGGTAACTTAACTTATATTTTCATTCGATAAATATGAAGTTAATTATACCCGAGAAGAAGTCAAGAGCACAGCAATTGGTCACTCAGCGTTGACTCCTGTACCCTAAATCATCGACGACCCTTGTAAAATGAATAATGGATGCCGCTAAACTTATTTTCAAATTCGTTGAAAATAATAGCGACGTACATTTGACTTTGATTCGATCGAAACCGAAAATTGCGGTACGGGGTGCTGAAAAATACTTCGCAGACGCTTATCTAAAATTCAATTTGTATATTCGATCGCAGTTACTCTGTTCGAGGTCCAGATCCTGGCAAGTTGTTCATTGATCCAGGAACAGTTCGAACGAACGCAACGGATACATCCTAAGCTCTTCGCCCGGTCGAATTTCATCCCCCGGTCGAAAGGAGCACGAAAACTCGTCTCGAGGGGATGGAAACATCTTGTATCGCTTACGTTTTTTTTCCGTTTTCTTTCTTCCGCCTCTTCCATCGCTTTTTTACCTCGCGCCGCACGAAGAACGGGGAAATTTCGCTCGCATCAGATACCACCCCCCGAGCACACTCTGTACACACGATTTATCGTGGAAAAGAGTGCGCGGGAGGGAGTGGGGGGTCGAGAGGAACAATACCATCCAGACGGATTCAACGAAGGTTTCCCCTGTGTGTCGTAGATCATCGCCCTAAGAAGATTACGGCCATACGTAATCTTCTTGACAAGCTGAACAATTTTCTGAGACGGACCTGCTGCACGGCCATCTTGTACGGTAACTGTGGTTAGCTCCACGTGACAAGGTATCGAAGGGTTAACACGCGCGGCGAACTTGGAACACTCCGTTTCGTGACTCGGTGTATAGTCAGAGTTTGGTGAAATGTAATCTGATTAAGAGTTAACGATTATAACTTGTTGATTATTGTAAATTGTTATGGACAATTTAATGTTTAACGATTGTAACTTAGTTATTGTAAATGATTGTGGATAATTTAACGTTTAACGATTGTAACTCGTTAGTTATTGTAAATGATTACAGATAATGATTGACGATTATGACTCACTCGTTATAACTTGTTGATTATTGTAAATTATTATGGATAATTTAACGTTTAACGATTGTAACTCGTTGGTTATTGTAAATGATTGCAGATAATGATTGACGATTTTAACTCATTGGTTATTGTAAATTATTTTAGATAAATTATACATTGAACGGTTTGACAATATATGCTTGCAAAAGACGCGTCTTTCGAACTCAAATATGGCGTACACTTTATTAATTGTAATAAAAATACAGTTGATTAAGAATAAAAACGGTCTATTTTATTTCATTTTAATCATAATTAGACTGCGTATTTCTTGCATTTATGAAATATAAACGATAATAGGTTCGATCAATTTTAACAAAAGTTTATACTTCCTGAACGACATCCATAAAAAGAATACAAAATCTTTGCAATACTGCATCGATTGAACCAGTTAAACAACGAATTTTATGTATTTTTATAATATAAACGATTTTATAAGCTAGAATTTTATTTGAACGACACTTTGAGTTTCCACGATTTTCTTTCTTTCCTCCAGCTATAAATCTCCTCACCAAAGCGCTTCTATCAACTCAAAAGAAAGAGGAGCCAACGTCGATCGCAAGATCACGGCCAGAGCTATTTAACTTCTCGCCGTCGATTTCGAGCTCGCTTCTATGGAGGTAATGAGAGTCTCCTCCGAGGCACAGTGACATATGGACGACGATGTAAATAGGTTCCCCGCCGTCGAATATGGTAAACGGCGACGAAGGAAAAACGCGCGAGTTCCGTTTCACGATGACGGTGACACACGAAGAATGCAATATTGACGGAAAAATCGATAGCTCGCCACTTGTCCGCTGGATGTTCGCGCGGAATCGGATCCTTCTCAGTTTCGGGCAAATCTGTGCCGTTTATCGACCGTCTCCTCGCTCCGCCTGTCTCTCACGATTTGCCGGATGTCATATGCTAAAACAAAGATTTAGTTAACTCGGATAAACTAATTACCGCGCAATTAATTCGGCTGGTTTATGCGAACGAATCTCGGCGGCGTATTCGAACAATATCCGGAACAACATGTGAAAAGAAAAATCAGGAGCGATTTTAATTACTAGAGTGCGTACTTAAGCGCAATAGCCTAGGATCGGCTACGAAGAACAGAAGTAAAAATTAATTTCTTGCTTTGATAATTATAATAAGCTGGAAATGCTATAGCGATGCTTTTAAATTCCTTTTAACCTTAAATACCACCGTTTTTAGTTTACGTGTGATCGACAAGTTAACATATGGCTGTCCAGAAGATTTTGCAAATGTTTATTTATTTAGATTTCGTGTCATTAAAAAATGATTTAATGTGAGGAAGGCAGGGAAAGATCCTAATTTAATTTATTGAAGTTAAAAAATTCATTTCAACGTATTCTCGATTTTATGAAATATTTTCTAGAGAAACTAACAAAGTCTTCTGATACTGGCTATTATTTTCGAGTGTTTCAATGATTTAGGGATATTCGTGAAATTTAAAATAGTATGAAATCGGAAATGACTGCGATACTAACGTTATTAAAAAATTAAGGGACGGTTCACGAATTTCGATCCAGGATTTATAGAATTACCGTGTTAATTACTTGATTGGTTTCGTTTGGTCGCTACCGATAATTACAGGACTTTATTGAAATTTTGTGACCCGGTATTGAACGTCGGAATCCACGATAGTCTATTTACCGATAAAATGGACGCCGTCTGGACCGGCGATCCATATTTATCAGCATGGATTTCGATAAGCAGAGCTCGATTCCCGAGGCACAATCGGATGCGGCTACAGTCCCAACGGGTCTGCTAATATCTGATTCAAATGCGCGGCTCTTGCTTGACACTGCTTTAATAAACATGATCTTCATATCGAATGCAAAGTCCTCTAAGAGCCGGAATACCTTAGCATTTTATATCGAACTACGAGTCACTATCCCCTCGACTTATACGTTTCCACGGCGAATCGCTCCAATTGAATAAATACGAGAACAATAACTATTCTATAAATTCACCATAACGCATTCGGAAAATAAAGAACGATCCGGGAAAGAAGCGATTGACACAGAAACGAAGCTTGAAATTTCAGAAATATTCTAAAACAAGCTTTGAAAAATACAGTAAAGAGTACATTGGTTTCTGCACTTAAACATTAGTATTTGACCCGTTGATTGTGAAAGTGGCTATTCTTCACAATAATATATATATTCTGATCTAAGTTCATTTTTCAAGAACGTCGAGCTAGCTATTTTAATATTTACATTTCTACGCTATGTATAATTTAACTTCAGCGAAGCCACTAGTCGTTTTTTCACTTTTTTATCAGAGCTTATAATGAAAATTTAAAAATTTATCCCAAGTAATAGTAAAATTGAAAAAAAGTGAACTAGTCCCTCTAAGATTTACAGAAAAGTTCAGGTCACTTCGACCAGTTTCAAAAAAGTTATACCATTTTGCTCTCCACTGTATCAAATACGCTGGAAGTTTATTAAAAAATCAGAGTTTTCTTTCACAGAGAGAAAACTCAATTCCTGTACGTTTCATAACAAATCGGATAATGCGAAGCGAACATTAAGCGAGCAAACGATAGAAGAAATTGGCCTCCTTTACACCTTAACGAGCCAGCGAAACTTCTTAACTAACGAACGCAAAGGGTGGAAAGTATCAAGGGCTGTCTAACGTGTAAAATTATTGCGTTAAAACATTTCGAAGAGGCTGATAAATTATCTCGAGGCTCGCAACTTTACTTTGCGCACAGCATTAAGCAGGAGAAATTAAGATTTTCGAATGCGCTTAACTGAAAGCCCCGCCCTGGCGAACTTCCGCGAAAGAAAATAGAAAGTAAAGTGTAGAGGGAGGAAAGAAATTTCAATTACGAGAGGAACGTGGCGAAAGTTAAAGCGGATTTTGAAACCGGCGTTTTTCTTATATTTCCTGGCACGTTAATACCGACTCAATTCGCAGCTGCGGTTCCTGGACTATGCCGAGCACTGAAAACAATCATGACACCGTATTTCATTCGTGAACAAGTTTTCATTCTCGATTTCATTGACTCAAAGCTGTTCCATCATGATATTAATTCAACGAAATTAATTGATTACAATTAAAACTTCCGCAACTTTGTGCAAAAAAGAGCGCAAACATTGAACGAAGATTCCGAAAAATTGACGAAGATATTCAATTGTTTTCGTTAACGCGCTCGAATTTTATTAGCCGAGTTATCTGAACTCCTTAAACTTTAAGTCTGGAATTGTTCATTAAAATTTCTCGCGGAACTTCATTCGACTTTAAACTGCTGAACTCTTTGAAATGCCGAAGTTATGGTTTCTCTTCGCGAATTACCAGACTGCAAAAATAGAAATAATTTAAGAAGTATTGTTTCCTTTTTGAAATTCAAAGAATGCGTTTATTTATACGCTACCTGTAAAATGTGACAAGCAAAATTACACAATTTAGAAATCTATAACATGTAAATAATACTAGTAATAACAATGCTTATTATGTCAACATTGTCACAGAGAATGTTATAATAATGATCACAACAGACAAAGATAGAAAGACAAAAAAATAATAATAAGACAAGAATTAACGAAAATAAAATGAAACAATCGGTAGTAACATGAGATAATAGGTAATAACAATAATAATTACAATAACAATCAGATTAAGAAATAATAACGGTCGCAAATAAAGATCTACAATTGCAGAAAATTAACTATCAAACTACAATTACAGGAAAACCTAAATCACAATTGTAAAAAAATCTGATCTGCTTTCGTCAAAAAATCTGAACTACAATTGCAGAACAAAATGACAAGTAACTAATGCGACTCCTTCCATAAATCTCTCAATCGAAGAGCCAAAGAAAACGTTTACCTTTCAGCAAAAGTGCGAATTACTGTACAAAGTAGCAATAATACTACGAAGGATAGCGGCGTCAACGATGCGTCTCATTTGCCATAATTAAACCAAAGTGGCTCACTGTAATTTTCTTATCTGCCAGACTATACATTTCAGACGGTAATAGATTACGTTTGCCAACACTAATTTGCATGCCGAGTGTCTCCCCGCCGTGGAAGGTGCTAATAGGCGAGCATCAATTAAAGCCGAGACGTTCGGAGTGTTCTTCAAGTTGGTCCGACCCGTCGGCAAGTCATTCGATCGCTTTGAATCTCTATTCTCCGGAGGCTCGCAGCGAACCGGCGTTAGTTCTTTCGTCAAACAATCGATTAGCGTCCCCGAATTCAGTAGAGTCTGTCCTCTCCAGCCAGGACAGTCCGTTTGCGTCCATTGTCTCAAGATGAATGATGCCTCCAGATGACCGTCGCCGTGTTCGCGCGAAAAAATCCAATTCCTCTCGAGGACTCATCGATCTTCTCGCGTTGCCCACCAGATATAGAGCAAATACATAAATTGCCACTGCGGTGCACTAATTGAACCCGGAGAAATGGTAGCTCCGTCCGAATTATCCTTGTCAGCTTAAACTTTAGTATCAATCATCCGAAACTGAACCGTCAAATCTTTACAGTAAATATACTCAACTTCGTCGATGACTAAAGAGGTAATCTTCCATCCTGCAATCTCTCACCTTCCCAAATTGATTTCTCGGAATAGCTTCCTTTTCACTGTCATCGAATTATACAGCTAATTCCGATGCATAAAAGATACGTTAAGAAGCTCTAGATATTTATATCTATACCCAATAATAAATAGCAACTACCAAATCTAACGTCGTGCAACGACATTATAGTCCAATCGGAGGAAAGTCACTTTCGTCTACGACGCAATTCGCGAAGTTTAAACAATGGTGCAGAAGAAGAGCGAAGAGAGATCCGATACCCGATAAATGTAACACTATGCTGCGCACAGCTTATATCGGTTCCGTTCTAAACGCATTCTAAAATTCTAAATGCAGATCGTTAAGACGAAAGTTCACAGGTCCATCGAAGGTCGAGCATTAATTCGCCGCCTTTATTTGAGAGCGCCCGCGCCGGCACCGCTGTTCGCAGTGGTACGTAGCAGCCAAAGAAAATATAGTGCCGGTCGAGTATATGTAGTCGGGGCGGTCGATCGATACCCCTGTCACCTTTATGTATTATTCAGCCGATTCGGCTGTCGATAATTGGCGCCACGTTTACTCCGCCGTTTCGGTCTCGCTGTCTCAACCGTCTGATTCAATAATTACCAGCGCTGCCACCAGAAGCATCATTTTTCCTGTTGTCTGGTTCACTGCTTTTCTTTTTTTACTGTATTCGACCGTACGTGTGCGGACTCTGCTACCAGGTAATCCGGTCACGCGTCGGTTTACGTGGTCACACTTGTAATTTCCGATTCGAGTGCTCCGCTTAAAACGCTCGAGGCATGAAGAGGCTACACCCTGGCCACGAGAATCCTCCGTCCACATGTGTACCTCTGGGTTTGCCTGGACATGTGTATCTCTGTCTTTCTCTCCCCCTCTCTCTCTCTCTCTCTCTCTCTCTCTCTCTCTTGCTCTCTTTTTCTCTGTCCACCCACGCCGCACGATGATCGATTGTATTAGAAAAAGTGGCACGAATATTGGTATTACTTGAAAACTTATTTCATCGGACAGGAATAGAGTTGAGCGTATCTTTCAACGTCCGATACATTGGCTCATAAAAGTATGTGAACAGCGGTTTTAAAAGAACTTTTAAGCACTTGATCAGGATGAATCCATTCTTTTCAGCAATAATGGTTTGGCTCGAGTGTGAAGCTCTTTCTTATTAATTTTGTACGTTATATACGATAGTTATCAGAAATGAATAATGAGTTCTTATATCACATTTTATTATAAAGCGACATGTAATTTTAATGCCTTTAATGCTAGAGTCAGCTAGGTAACTTTTCGGCAACTTCTTTCGCGGGCATTGAAACGAGATAAAAATTTATTTCGTGAACTACGATGATTCTTATAATAAATAGAAAGAGTAACAGTAATTTTTACATTTTATAAATTCACCATTTCTGTAAATAGCGTAATGTAAAGGCGTATCGTTCGTATCGCAAGTCGCTCTGTTGCGAATTTATTGATTATTGTAAATGCTTTGAAGCCACATCTCGAGTCGTTTAAATAATTTGGAACATAACTATTTTTGTGAAATAGAAAAATGATAATTCGTGGATTGCTTATCCGATTATTAATTGAAAATTCCAAGAATTTTAATTCGAGTAACTTCAAGTGACTAATTTGATTCAGTTTGCTCTGTGGTAAATTAACGAAGTTTAAACGTTAAGATTGGACATTAAATGATGAAGTTTAACTTCGTAGAAGCTTTATGTAAATTGTCGCAGTGTCCCATCCAAGAAAGCAAGAATTAGGAACAGCTAAGTTAATGCTCCCAATTAAGGAAATACATTTCGGTCAGACGGAAAACACTTCGGAGTTTAGCATACTTTGCTCGTTTACTTTATTCGCTGTTCCGTGAAGGATGGGCTCAAAAATGCGGAAACATGAAGAGTAAAATAAAACTGACGATCATGAAATTTCATGTTTACATCATTCCATCAACTTACTTCCTTTTCGTTATAATTTAATCTAACTGGCTGGATTAGGTCCTCGAACTCGTTTCTCGAACTTCTAATGGAACTTCTATTTTTCTTCTACAATTTGATGACTTTTTATCTGACGAAGGAATCTTTTCTTTAATTCCAGTTAATGTAAAATGAATATGAGAATTACCACTTAAAAAACCGAATGGGGAGATCTCCCCGTTTTAAACGAAGTCGTTCGATCACCGAGTGGAGAAATTTAATCAACGTTATAATTTCTTAATTTCATTAAAATTTCCACGGAGTATGAATTAAAAGTAATCGATGTCATATAAGTTCGCTCTGAAGTTTTCATTCAACCGAATAAAGTACTGTAATTTTATGAAATATTTTAGGGTTTTGGCGCGGTCGTTAAAATGATGCTTAATGAAATGCATTTTACGATTATATGACAATTCCCAAAATAGAACGCTTTTTGTTACCGACCGTCATGAAGTCGCGTTAAAGAACTGGGCCTCGCATAAACACGCGCAGGTATAATGCATACGTATACTGACGACATCAGTACTGTTCCGAAAATTAGGGCAGCACAAATGCGTTTTGGCAGCCGTAGCTGCAAAGCACTTTGTTTTCGGCTAAAGCCACGGACTAATTAGGAAGAGGCGCTCCATCACTAATTATTACATTAATGTCATAATGTTCACGGGCCCGCCGATGCAACTGATGTTACGTTTCAGATCCCTTTGCTGCCGTACCAAGAGCGTCTGCTGCATTAGGCACGATCATGCTCGCAGCTCTCATACCCGTTCTCAGATCTATTGTCCGTGCATGCTGCACGATCGTCGTGATTTTTCATGGGGTTCGCTGATCCTATATAGAGTACTGCTGCTTCATTTGCGTCGAGTAGAAGCCCTGACAGGTTCATTTGGACCCAGAGTATAAAATATTTATTTTATGATAATTTATTTAACAATTAACTCAACGATTATTTTTTCAATACCGTTGTCCAGCAGATTCGGCACTCTTTTTCTTAC
The DNA here is from genome assembly GCA_028455555.1 of Augochlorella aurata. NCBI lineage: Eukaryota > Metazoa > Arthropoda > Insecta > Hymenoptera > Halictidae > Augochlorella > Augochlorella aurata. The sequence continues at coordinate 6,884,101 of CM052149.1, forward strand.
ATTTTCCTTTCCTTATGTTTTCATAGATTAAAAAAGAATAATTTAAGTTTAAAAATAGAGATTACAGTGCTTATTATATATTAATAATTTATTATTATCTAAAGATTATACATAAAGAAACAAATGCAAATGGTACAAAAGCTAATTTGCCTAGAAGTATCTTCAAAAATGTTTCGAAAAAGATCCGCCTCGCATAAAGAAGTGCCTCGCATACTCGTTCGCGCGTACATCGCTCATGCACGATCCTCCACCATAGTGATTTTTCATGGCGTTCGCTTGGTTCTACAATGGAACCGCGACTTCATTTGCATAGAGTAGAATCCCTGACAGATTAAACAGGTAAAGTTCGTGCTCTAGCTTCGCATAGTCGCTGGCAGATCCATCGTCCGCTCGCGTTGCTCCGTCAGAATGATTTTTCACGCAGACTCTACTCGAAGCACTGCGTCTCCATTTGCGTCGGGTAGAATCCCTGGAAGATTAAACAGGAAAAGGTCGCGTCAACGTCGGCAACAGTCGGAAATATTCCCTCGGAAGGTGAGCGAAGCGAGGACGTGTGCTCACGACGGAATTGAAAGGAGTTTACTGCGGTAAGGGAAGATAAGGACTTGACCGAGCACGGGGAAAAAGTACGAAGAACAAGAACGAGGAAATGAGGGAACAAAGGAGAACGATAATTTATTGGTTCCCGCGGAATAATCTTGGAGCAAACACGAATTATCGTTTCGAGCTTTACGACCGCTTCGTAATTACTTGGCTAGGGCGGTGGCTGGGTGGGAACGATGTCAACGAATTATTTTAGAATGCTGTACTTATCGGTGATGATAGAATTCGAAGTGGAAGGGGGAATTATTTGTTCAGATTAACGAGCGAATTTTTGCGCCGATGCGTTCACTGTTCCAAGCTTGGTTTGGATCTGCGAAATGGGAGAAGATTGACAGCATCGTATTTCTTAATTTTTCAATTTTTGTTTCGTTAAATAAATGAATTTGATTTTAATTCAGCTATCAATAAACTTACTAATTTGTATAACTTGAAATGATTTTCTCTGGGAAAACTATTAGACATTGATGAACCAAAGATTTTCTTAGTTCTCCTACTCTCGAACAGGATTTCATTTTTTCATCTTCTCCGTTCACATTAATATTTGTTGCAAGCTTTGCTAGGTTTAAATACATTTTTGATTCATAAAATTTAGAAGATTTAGATTTAAATTTAGAATTGTAGTATGTCGTTAGAATCGTACCATCAGATTTTTTAATAAAAGATTCGATGCAATAAGTGAATTCTTAAATTCAATCTTGATAATACTTTGAACCTGCAATTCGCTCATCAATTGTAAATATAAACAATTTCTTGTTCAATTGCATATCAAAGAAATATCGCGGATTTTATGCACTTATTTTAATTGTCTTTTAATTTACTTGCAACATTTACATAATTTTCTTAATGAAGCAATTACTAAAAATAAAAGACACTTGGTAATCATTGTCGAACGTCAAGCATCCCAGTAGCAATTCACACTGTGCTTACGATTTATCTGATAGCATAATCGGTTGAATAGAATTACGAGCAAGCAGAAAATCCTCGTAACAAAATCAAACGAGAGAAATATAAGGAATACACGCTTACTTTTCCGTGTTGCTCCTGTGGCAGTGTTTCAACGAAGGGGATTAGCGGAACCGAGTTTTAACGAGTTCGAAGCGGCTGGCTGTTGCTCGGTTCCCGCCACTGTTTTAGGCGCCTAACCGTCGATAATTTACTTTGCCCAACTAACAGCGCCGGCTCGCAGGCTGACTGAAAATATGACGGGTCAGACTAACTTGTATTGCAACAATTTCGAAAGTAAATAACGAGGGATCGTCAGCTCTTCTGTCATTTTCCTCTCTCTCTCTCTCTCTTTTCTCTCTCTCTTTCCCCCCCCCCCCCCCCCTCTCTCTCTCTCTCTAGTTATTGTAAAACTTTCGGGTGCTATAACGGCGAACGCGTGAAATTAATTCAATTAACTTCAATTTCAACACTTCGACCGGTGTGCGATGTAGCAATGTGCTTAATTGAGTTTTTAGCGAAAGCGATTTAATTACCTTTGGATACTGGCAAATTCATAACGCAATTTTTAGCTGGACGTCGACTCGATCAAATTTTACATTCGGATTATAAAATCTCGTGTTGCAGATTAACTCGCGGCTAGCTGTATGCAAACCACAAAAATCAATGAAATCGAAATATGTTAGTTAATCAAATTCCGATACTGGAAAAATGTAATTGATCACGAACCTTCTTTTATTGTTCAAATTTTCTCAAAATGTATTGCAGTGATATCGAATGTATAGAATAAATCACTTGAACTTTGAATCTTATATGATTGTACTTCCTGTGATAGCAGAAATAACAATTATAGTAACTGTTTGTTTTATTGACACTGGAATGTATGATGTATGTGTTAGTCAGCGTTACAAATTTATATTATATTCATATTTTATGTACGACGTGTACATTGAAACGAAAGAAGATAAGAGATACGGAATAGGAATGAAAGAAGAGGGAGAAATGACCTCTTCTCATCCCCTAGACTGAACCATTCACAACCAACCGCAGACATGAATGACTCAAGGTTAAAGAGAGAGAGGGGGGGGAGAGACAAGAGGGAGCTCCGCAGAGTTCGAAGACCCTGTAAGAACTGAAGATTTTGGCACGTGCGCCCGGCTTTCATAGTTATGCGATCATATCTGACCTCTATCGCGAGCTCATAAAATTCCAATGATCTCTATTGTCCGACCAAAAGATTTCGGCAGTTAATTATTTTCTACGACTCCTTCCTTTCTTTCGTTTTATCATTTCCTGGCTCATTTTCTCATTCAATTCATCGCATCTCCCTGTAAAAATATAAATCGATTAAAAAATGCATAATTTCTTTTTAATCTAAAATTAATTCTTTTGAATTAAAAATCTACCGCAAAGTTTTTTTGAAGAGAACATAGTGGGTATTTATAGTCTGCTTAAAAATGATTAAATTATGAAAGTAACATGAATTGTGCAAAATCTAATTAAATTTCTCATTAAAAATCACGGTGCTAATCTTCTGTAACGAAATGTACCAAGACAGACAGCTTGACGAGAAAATGACACGTCGCGTCGCGCAACAGGCAATATTTTAGTGCATATTTCGAGATTACTATGCATCATGCTGCGGACGCTCTCGTCTCGCTGTCTCGTCGCATTGGCCGAATTAAACGGAATCATACGACATCAGTAGATGCACGCATTTCGGCGAATTTGTCCACCGTCGTGTTCACTTAAATTTCAGAATTTGCGTGCTCGTTTCAGTGTTCACTGTTTGGAACGAACGACGCATAATTTTCGATCGCAGAACGTGCGCGGTTTTCGATGTACGCATAACCGTATAATGAACGGCACCATGCAAAAATTGAAACACCGCGAGCAATTCTGTTTTGGAAAATGTGGGCAATGCGCGCATTGTTTTAACGGCCGACGGAAACAATGTTAGTGATCAGGCGATTGCCGGAGAGTGATAATTAGTGCATTCATTCGATAGAACTCGGTTATCGGCTTAATTGCTACATCCTTGAAAATTACAATACGCTGCAGTTCTTGCTAACAGAATTTTAATCGCGTTGAAATCGAATTTTATATAGTATTCTCTTTTTTAACTTTGTTATCTCTGACTCAATTGCAAAATTGTTTAAATGGCTATTCGATTAACCCAATTTGTATTGTAGTGTTATTATTACACACATTACTGTCGGTAGAAGTATTCTGATTTTTATATGAAAGTGACTCCCATATATTAGTAATAATATTAAAAAACGACATTGTTCCGTAATTATTTTTTAAAGATTTAAGAAACGGTGAGTGTAAATCATTATGAAAGAAAACAAATCCAGTCATTATTATTATTATTATTATTATTATTATCATAATCATCATGAGTAATATGTTCATTTATCTTATTTTTAATTATTATATGTTGGTATAATTCATCGTACCTTGCGTCATTAACTAATACGGTCTTAATTATGTAATTTCATTCCTCACATGCTACAAATATATATATTACGTTTCATAACTTTGTTGTAATCATTTTGTGAAAATACATTTTCCAAATTCTCGTGACGATCAACGATATAAATTCTGCAAAACGAAGAATCGTTTCGTGCAACACTTCCGAAAATACGGACACACAATTAGAATTATGCAGGGCGATGCATCAGGTGAACCGCCGTCACGATTATCGTATTCAGAATTAAAAGCGTATTTCACTGAGCACCGGTTGCAGGAGAGCAAAAGGTCGCAGGCCATAAGAATGAATAATTGCTCCGTAAGAAAAGCAGGAACTTACTCGCAAGGAGGGTTGTTTATTCGTTTCTATTCCAGCGGCCGGCTGGGGGGCGCGGAAATACATGTATAAATACCACCGCAATCTGGATAATAAATCTTCCGGATTAAAGCTTAATTAGCATACTCGACCAATGCTATCAACCTGATCTAGAGCGCGTTCGCCGGAATGTAACACCTCCTTAGTATTCTACAAGCTAGTCGCGCTAATGACTGACCTGGAAAGGGTACATTAAATAGTGAGATAGACTCTTTCAATTAACATTAATCGCGGCCTATATGCTTCCAGTAGAGGCAATTTTTCAATTTTAAGGAGCCACTGTCGTTCCATTAATAGCTCCTAAATCGCGACTTTATTCCCTCGAATTGTATTGTCCGTAACCGAAACAAGAAAAAATTGAACTATAATAATTCTTCATAAAATAATTTCTTTCAATTTTTAAAAATTGAATTATAAATTCTTCAGTAACCATGATAAGTAACAGAAATAATTTTTACCAACAACCAT